>CM037158.1:2358936-2593936 GCA_020921065.1 Vaccinium darrowii | reverse complement strand
TTTTGGAGCATCAATAATATGGCTTGGAGGTGATGCTGCATGTGCATATTTGTCAGAGGAGGTTACATGCAGGAGTGGCGGTGGTTCAAATAGTATTTTGATTATCCAGAACTCTCCTCCCAAGAATTTGATCCTCAACGACTCCTAGCCTGATATATTTGAACTTTTGAGATCTCCTTTGATTTGTTCGACAATTAATAGATATATACTCTCATACAATATCTACAGCAAAAGTGACTGAACTAGCAATGCCAAGATTATGTATCTATCTTTTACCAACGGTTAGAGTATTCAAGGTCAGCTTACGTGTAATTCAATTAATTTTTCCGGTCGAAAGTCAAACCAACGTAATGAGTAATCATGGTCCTGTATTTTTCTTTACCAACAGTCAGAGTATTTGAGATCAGGTTTCGCATACCACGACTAATTTTTCCGGTTGAAAGTCAAACCAACGCAATGAGTAATCATGATCTCACGGGCAAGTCTTTGAAATTAAAGTTGGAGAACGATCTCATTCCTTAAAAAAAAAAAAAAAAGGTTGAAGAATGATCAATTAATTCCGCATGAGTTTTTTATTTTTATTTTTTTGATAATGACAATGATAAAGACACAAGTCATGACATATCTCTAGATGAGCTTTTATCGAGTGGATGACATTTTTGGGACGACTTTCCAAGAAAGAATCAACTGGGGCATGTTTGCTGCTGCTAACTGCAAATTATGCTTATACTAAAATAATGAGCCCCATGATCACCTTTTCTTTAACTGTGCCTTCTCCTACAAGATTAATTTGAGATAATTTCTTGAATAAGAATGGTGGTCATGACAGGCATCCAATGGGTTGGCTTGAACAAGTACTTGCTTGGGCCAGTGAGCATTAGAAGGGTTTATTCCTTTGGCTGCTGCAATTTACTGGATTTGGAGTGAAAGAAATTGTAGGTTGTCCAAACATGAATCTGCTGTAAGCTTTCTTTGATTTTTGAGAGGATCAGGGCCGGGCGGACCTAGGGTGTAAGCGGGAGCCCGGACCCTAGTGCACCCCCCAATTATATACCATGACTTGTGGTCAGGGACGGATCCAGAAATCCAACCCAGTGGGGGCATTTTATTAATTATAATCGTGCAATTTTTTTCCTAGTCAACGATTTTGTTAGGGACAAGAAATCGTGTAAGATTGATTCTAAACTTCATATCAAATAAGAAATTATTGAAAACTAGGGACCATTGTAAAAGGTCTCTAAAATTAAAAAATATCTAAGTTAAACAAATTTTCATGATTTTGTATCATTTTCTTAAAAAGAAGGAAGAAAATTAAAATCCAGGAAAAAAATGTTAGGGGAATTGTTATTACCATTATAGGTTCAAAATATATAATAAAACTACCAAGTTGTTGTACAAAGATTGTTGTTGGTCTAGTGGCAAAGAGGGAAGGCATTTTGTTTTGGAACCAAAAGGTCCAAGGTTCAAACCTCAACAATCACTCTTATTTGATAAGAGATTTCAACTTTTGTGGCTTAAAAAAAAGGGAGAGGAGTCGAACTCTAAACCTCCTGCTTGGAGGCAGCATGTCTTACCACCATACCACACGCTGGTTACATTACTAGATATTGACACAAAAAATATATATACAAAACTTATTCCCAGAATTTTTTTTTTCGTTGGCAAGTGGGGGTTAGCGGGGGCACGTGCCTGCTTGTGGTATTATATTTTAGGTTTTATTTGTAAAAATTACGAAGAAAGATCTCCTTCAAATTGTGTTATTATACAATAATGATATTTTACTGTTAATTTTTCAATACATGTAATTTGGTCCCCGCCGGTAGATTTTAATCGTCTCCCGGCTCCGAGTGGAGATTGCCAGCTGCATTCTGTATTTTTGCTTCTTAGATTTTTAGGCCAGTAGTTTGCTAGTAGTTGTTTGTTTTTTTTGTTTTTGTTTTGAAGGTCACGGGTGACCGGCCAACTTACGCACATCTCCACTAATATCCTCCACAGTTAGGTCAAATGTAAGACATCCATGTTGAGGCTAGAATATTCACAAGAAATTATTTTCTTGCAGCCCGGCCATAAGAATCAAACTATGATCAATTGTTTAGGGAGTAAACCCACCAAACAACCGGATTAACCCTTGGGTTGTTCTTCGTTTTTTGCTTCTGCTACTGGTAGTTACTCCTTCCATCCCATTTTTTTTTCTAGTTTTTGAAAGAAAAACTTGGGTGGTGGTCGAGTATGGCTGCGTAGTATCCGACCGTGCATCTCGCCATCCAAAATACTTTTGGACGGTCCAGATTTCTTCCCCCTCCCTCTCCTCTCTCTCTATCTAGGGGTCCAAAACACTTTTCGTTGCTGAGATGCATAATCGGGCACCACGTGGCCATACCCGGCCAACACCCATTTTTTTCTCAGTTTTTGATATTAATATATGTCCCAAAATGTTCGTCCAATTACAAGTTGGATATTTTTGAAAACTCAATACTTCTTTTTGAGTAATCATTGGGAAAAAAATTTCGGTGCCGAGCAGCAATCTCAGCCGTCCAAAAGTGTTTCGGATGGTCTAAATTTCTTCGACTTCTCTCCTCTCTCTCTCTCTTTAAATCTGGACCGTTTAAAACACTTTTGAATGACAATTTATGTACGATGGTGCCCGCTCGGTACGAAAAATCGCTCAATCATTGAGTCTTCTTAACAAGTTAGAACTATTAGTATAAGTATAAGATTAGACAAACAAATTGGACAGGAAGGAGCATGTCATGGCCCTGGCCATGTTAGCTTTCTAGTGTAGGGGCATTGTCCTCTGGATCCTGTTTTGTGCTTCAATAAATTTAAGTCCCCAAAAAAAGTTACTATAGTACACACCAACAAATTTTTCATAAACGCCAAAACATAGTACTCCACTACTTAGGTGGTCACCCAAAAAACAAAGAGTTAAGGATAGTTTTGACGTCCGCGCCGCTTGTAAATCACTGCCCGAGACGCCGCTTTTGGCCCATTGTCCCTATGATTCCCCTAACGCCTACTACTGCTCACTACTAGACCTCGGTCCCCCATCACCAAAGCACCCACCAACCTTATATATAGTCATTAGTCACTTTATATCGCATAACATGACTATTTTTTTTTTTTCCTCGGCCATCGGAGCGTCGAGACCAATTTACGTGCATCTCTATTAAATTTTTTCTTTGTCGGTTAAAGATAGGAGGTTCACGTCACACTAGAAGATTCACAAATTTTTTTTATTGCGACCTGACCTCAAGAATCGAAACTTGATCGATTGTGTTGTGTGGAGATCAAATCCACTACAACCTTAGTAGCACATTGGCTCGCGTAACGTGGCTACATGCTATAGACATATCAACTACCAACAATGCTATAAGTACATCATATTTTCACACTACATGTACTTCAAGGTGATGTGACAGATGAGAGAAGAAATCCATCATTTCAGGTGGGCCACACATTAGACTTCTCCTTATCTGTCACATCATCTTGGTGTGCAGGTGGCGTGCAAGTGTGATATACCCATATCATTTTCCTACCAACTGCAAAAAAATTATTTTACTTGAATTGCACATCACATGCACACTAAGGTTATGTGACGGATAAGGAAAAACCCATCATTTCAGGTGAGTCACACATTAGACTTCTCAATATCTGGCACATCCCCTTCATGTGCATGTGGTGTGCAAGTGTGATATTTTTTTTTGGTGCTTCGGAAACTTACAAGTATGATATACCCATATCATTTTTCTATCAGCTGCAAAAAATTATTTTTCTTGAACTGGCCTCAAGAATCGAAAGTTGTGCGGAGATCAAACCCACCACAACCATTCTAGCCCACGTGGCTCGCATAACATGGCTATAAGCTATGGACACATCTACTACTCTATACCGTACTAGTGATATTTGGGTGTGAAAAGATAATTTAGAATGATGAAAGATCCTAATTGACTAATTAGATATACATTCTTCGACTTAATTAGTGACCACTTTATTTATTCTCATGCCACCTTGGTGATTATTTTAGTTATGACTTTGGGGGCATATGTGCCAGATTAGTAGGGACCCACCAAGAATTATGGGTAATGTACTGATACTGTGTCTGTGATATATACATGCCTTCTGTAAGCATATGCTTGGTTTTCCAGTAATGATCTCTCCAATTTGAGGGGCAAGTTTGTTCAGTTCCAGCTGCTCTTTATCATATATTTGATTGGAAACAAAATGCAAAGATTTTTAGGCAGCAATCTAGCACTGTTGGGGATTTGTTATTTGCAAATATTGCTGGTGTTCGAAGTAGAGTTTGTTTATGTGATAAGAGTCTTAGTACCAGTGAGAATCAGGCCCTATGTAATAACGAATATCTCTCTCGTTGTGCTTAGTAAGGATAAAATTGGGTTCTCTTGTTAGTATGTAGTAATTGGTAAGGACCCGATTAAAGTTCGTATGAATTAGCCTTGTAAAATTTGATAACACGAAGGTAAAATAGTTAGTCTCATATTGCCCAACGAGCCCCACATCGTTCATTTGACATTTCATTTGATAATGTGACTTTTCTTTGTACTTTTGGGGATAGCAACAAGCTGTAGCATCCGGAGTAGTATAAATTTTAGGTGTGAACTATGGTATCTTTCATTCCTTTTAGTTTTCGCTTTTCCCTTTTCTTTTCTATTCTTTTGTTGTTGGCTGACAATGAAATAAACTTGAAGCATCCAATTCGAAGACAGCTTCTTGGAATACATCTTGGTGCATGCTTATTGTAAGGACAGATGGCGAATGCAAGTGGCAGGGGTAGTAGTCCAGCGGTAGGCACCATATACGCCAACGTATTTAACATGGTTTCAAACCACACTAACTACAAGTCTACAACTTACAATAATAACTTTCGCCGAGAGAGAGAAACAAAAAAAGATGAAGAATATATGGAGAGGAGCAATGAAGTTGGGGATAAAGAAAGAAAGTTAGAAACCCAAAATTAAGGCCTAACACATGCACAATACATACGAGGAGTTCTCTAGAGGATTCTAGGGTTTCCAAAATGTATTTTATTCAACTTTTTGAATTTTTTTTTCCAACGGTTGATAATATAATTAAATAATTTTTGGAACCTCAACTAAAAGGCTTATTTTTTACTTTATTAAAAAAATTGAGTTTGGATCATAATTTTTTACCTTTTTTATTCGTCTCTTCGAGCCAAACCAATAATTCACAAAATTTTACGCGAAACTAATAAAAGTGATCTCGTTTTTTGATTAATAATAAAAAGTCAACTAGCTTATTAATCCAAGCTAGGCATAAAGATTAACATCAAACTTGGCCTGCTTCAGCCCGCATCACAAAACTCAAGAAGTGGGCTGCAGTTGGCTTGAAGCCCACAATTTGTCCCTGGCCCACAACTTCATTCCCACTGCAAAGTCTGCAACAAAGGTATTGAAAAGCCTTTCATCTCCCCAAATTAAAACGACTCTCCACAAATGTAAATTGGGCTTCTAGTCTGCCCGCAACAGTCTTATGTTGTTTTAAGAGATTTTTACCAGTCGTACGACGAGGGCTGTACCGCACACTCCACGAGAAAAACCAAAAAGCACCGATCACTCCTTATTCCCCATGTGCGTCAGTCCCTTTTAGATAGAGACGCGTTAGTCCCTTTCAATTCCATGTGCGCGTCAGTCCATTTAGAGGATTTCGTTGACCTCTCTCTCTCTCTACCCACCCCACCTAAACTCCAAGGTACCCTATGAAAGTACCTAAACCTAAACCTAAACCCTAGGGTACCCAATAAAAGTGCCTAAAATCATAGGGTACCCTATGAAAGTGCATAAACCACTAAAAACCTTATAATAGAAAAGTGAACCCTAAACTTAAACCCTATGGTACCCTATGAAAGTGCTTAGACCTAAACCCTAGGGTACCCTATGAAAGTGCCTAAAATCCTAGGGTGCCCTATGAAAGTGCCTAAACCACTAAAACCCTATAATAGGAAAATGCACCCTAAGTGCCTAAACCCAAAAAAGAGTGATTGATCTTAATGGAGTTAGTGGTAATTAAAAAGAATGATTGGACTTAGTAGTAATAAACACGGAGTATTTGTTTTTTGTACCGGCCCGTAATAAAACCTTGTTTTAATGCACCCTTTTTGGGCTGAGATAACTGGAGTCCTCTGGTATGGGCTGATTCTTGTTTTCCGTGGGCTAAATAATAGCCCAAACTTGTTGCCTTCCGAAATATTTGGGCTGTTCTCTCTTGCACTGCTTTTGAACTTAAGTCACATAATCCTTCTAGAGCAGCTTCTGCTCCCGCTGTCAATTCTCGCTTTGAGCTCGTTCTCAATCATTGCTCTAAAAAATTTTAGTCAGTTAGCATATTTTTGAAAGACGCTTTCACGTTCGTGCTGACACTGTACATGTGCATACGCATACGTGACTTAGCTTTAGAGTTAACTCCATGTGTTTTTAATGGATGGAGCCAGGATTTCATTATCTTGGTCAATAAAAAATTATATACGTATCTAGTTATGTTTTTGACAATTGATAGAGGGCAAAACATGGTAAATTTTAATGGGTCAATCGTACAGTTTTTTAACATTTTGTGAGGTCAACTTTGCAAATACCAATAGAAATTGTACTTATCGTAAGGGCTTTTCCAAACTCATTGCGATCTGATCAAGTAACCCTACCGACAATCTTTTCCCTCCACCCATGGCTGTAAAAGCTATTAGGGCTGATGAATAGAACAAACCGTTGGAGTTTGAGCCCGTGTTAGCTTGTTAAAAGTTTGTTTCAAATTATTTTACTATATAAACAACTTAAGCTGGAACATTTTTTTAAAGCTCGTTAACTTTTTTAATCAAGCTCAAATTAACTGCGGCTCGGCACATTCGATTTAAGATGTTTATAACATTCAAGCTTACTTAATATTGATTTGTGATCGGCTCGATTAAACTTGTTTCGTCTTATAAACAAGTCAAGCTCAAATATACTTCTAAGGCTCTCACCAGTTTTGAAACCAACTTTAATAGTGCTACTAATAACCTATTCGGCTGGTTTGGTTTTATTAGCCCTCAAAGCTCAGGCCATTTACCCTTCGGAAATATCCTTGGGGAAAATTATATCATATATGATGAATAAGCAAAAAATGATACCTAGTTTAATGGGTGTTTGAGAGGCCTATATTTTCAATTTTTTTTTTGCCTTTTTGGATTATGGTCAGAATATATTTTTGAATCTAGTATTTAAGACTGGTATTTGAGACTTGAGAGAAGTGTGCAGAATGCATTTTACAACAAAAGTAGTGTTTGAGAGATATGTGCAGAATACATTCTGTAAGTCTTTTTGTTAATAACAGTGAGAGAAGTAGAAATTGAGAAGTTAAAAAGCTCCTCCCACCTTACTTTTGGTTGTTCCTCCCTAAATATCCAAAACAGAAAACTAATTATCCCCAAAATGAGTTTTGGTGGAAAACACCCAAACAGTCAAAAGTTGCAAATGCAAAAATTAAGGTGCCAAACAGAGTTTTAAGAAAGATCCTTCTGCACTTACCGAGGTTTTACATTTCACATTTGTTTTCTACAACTAGAAAGTAGGAAATCTTATCTACCCACATAGGATCCAAATACGGTAATCAAGTCTGTTTGGTTTAGTTTTTGAGGGAGGTTTTTTGGTAATGAGTAAAGAGAAATAGATAGAGAGATAAGAATAGTAATTGGAGAGAACTTATTGGAGACCGTGCGTTGAGAGAGGGAGTGGTTCTAGAAATCAAATGAGTAAAAGCTTCATTTGGTATGAAGAAATTCAATGAGCAAATTGAAATCCAATAAGCATCATTGTAAATTTGAGGTGAAGAAATAGCCCCGTAAAAATTTAAGTAAAATTTTGAGTCCCCTTAGATTC
Organism: Vaccinium darrowii; assembly: GCA_020921065.1. Lineage (NCBI taxonomy): Eukaryota > Viridiplantae > Streptophyta > Magnoliopsida > Ericales > Ericaceae > Vaccinium > Vaccinium darrowii. The sequence continues at coordinate 2,586,050 of CM037158.1, read as the reverse complement.
GAGTAAGACTAAAATTGGTATATTTTGAGTAAATGAGTGGAGATTTTTGAGGGGTTTTACTCAAATTTTGTGGGGGTAAAAAAAGGGTAGGGAGTGGAGCTGCTTAGCCCTCATCAAAATCCAAGTTTTGTAGCAATTCAGATTCTTTTTGAAGGGAGTTATGTTACTCAAAAAGTTTTTTGCAATGGTAATTCTGAGAGGATATTGTAACCCATACTACGCCAACCGATTTAATCTCCCTATCTTAACTGGCTCCAATGCTTTTGGGGAGATTATACAATTTCACAATTTTTCCTGTTGGAGAGACTGTTTCCGTGACCCGACAACTTTGTATTAGGCACATCGCCATTTACGATTTTGCTGCACCTCAGTATACTCAGAAGAGCAAGACCGGACCAGTTTTGGTTAATTGACACTGTGGTTAAACTCTAGTTCTAATATGCAAGCAAGGAACGTGGTTAACAAAACGGCCGAAACGTTTTTGTTTCTCAGGCAATCCAAACAAAACCACTAGTTGAATCTGAAACGCACCGAACCTGCGAAACAGCATGAAACGCCCAAGAATACCCAGAGAACATGAAAGCAAATAATACAGCAATGAAAATTCTAATTTACTTGACAATTCTCTTTCCTAGCCGACGGAACCGATACATCGAAATGAGATTTTGATCCTTAGGCACTAAGAGCCTAAGCCGTACGGCCTTCCCTGGGGAAGGTACCGAGTCAATCTATTGCATCAACCACGTGCAGAATATTAATGTGAATCACAAACAAGACGAGTTAATCAAGCGAATTAGCAACCCAACACCTCTGTTCTGCACTAACGTGCAATTTTATACGACTTTCAACTGCTGAATTTATGAGCACAGGCGCATCGATTCCAGGAAATGCATGTGGGTTCATACCGTTACGCGTACGGGGATTGGAAAACTCACGGATTTGTACATGTTCCTGCATGGTTCCTCAGATCCACCCCCAAAATGCGGATCTGCAAATAAATATACTACCATTTTTATCCAATGCTCATCCTGTAAGTCGTCTACCTAGGACTTGCTACTGATATAGAAACTGTAATATATATCAAAAAATAAGCAAAGTTCTAAGCAGGTCTTTACTTACAAGAGTTGTGAAAAACAAGATCTTGAGAACACTAAACAATGGAGTTGGAATTCATTGAGCTTCCCCCAGTGTTGACCTTCCACAAGTTCCAGTACCTGTCCACATTTGTTTAACATCACTGGTGATCTAAGAATACCAAATTTCCACAAAATAAGATGCTTCCGAAACATAAAAAACAGAAAAATAAACAGTTGGCTGCAAACAAGTGGGAACCCATTAACCTTCCCACTTAGCTCCTAATATAACAACCATTTTTTCAGCTTTAACTCCAAGTGAACCAAACCCTTCAGAAACACACAACCATGGAGTCACCTCACAAGCCTAAGCCTCTATCAATCAGTCTGTTCTACCTTTTCCTCCTTTTGTCTACAAACCTACTCACCTTGTTCATTTCCACCAATTTCTACTCCCCTTGCTCTCTCTCTGCCGCTAACACCGCCAGTGTAACCATTCCTGCCTCCACCACCACTGCCCACCACCTTACCCACTCAACACTAGACGAAGATCAAACTACTTCTGATCTCCCGGCGGAGTTCCTAGCCTTCACGTCCGCTCAAAAACTCAAATTTGGATTCAACACCAACATGGACTCCGACCGTATTATCCCTCCAGTGGGCCGCCCGTGCACCCAATTCCCTAATGAACTCCGCCGCTACATGTCATATAAAGTCAATGGTTCCTGCCCGGATGACGAACTACTTGCTCAGAAACTCCTACTCAAAGGCTGCGAGCCGCTGCCCCGCCGCCGCTGCCGTCCAGCGGCTCAACCGGAGTACGTGGAACCCTACCCCCTTCCTACTAGCTTCTGGACCACACCGTCCGATAAATCGGTGGTCTGGACCGCCTACACGTGCAAAAACTACCAATGTCTCATCGACCGTATGAAGACGCAGAAGGGGTTCGATGACTGTAAAGACTGTTTTGACCTTCAAGGCCGAGAGAAGGCTAGATGGACCAAACCACCCGTCAGCGGCGGACTCGACTTTTCCATTGACGAAGTACTAGCAGTAAAGAAGCCGGGTACAATCCGAATAGGGCTTGATATTGGAGGCGGTGTAGCTACATTTGCAATAAGGATGAAAGCAAGGAACATAACTATCATAACTACTTCCATGAACTTAAATGGACCTTTCAACAGCTTCATAGCAGCAAGAGGGGTCATACCTATGTATATAAGCATTTCTCAGAGGCTTCCATTTTTCGACAACACGTTAGATATTGTGCACTCCATGCATGTGATGAGTAACTGGATTCCCACAACCTTGCTGCACTTCATGCTTTTCGACATCTACAGGGTGCTCAGGCCTGGTGGGTTGTTTTGGCTTGACCATTTCTTCTGTGTGGGTGACGAGCTGGAGGACGTTTATGTGCCGCTGATCAATAGCATTGGATTCCAGAAGGTGAAATGGGTACTGGGGCCAAAGCTTGATCGGGGGGCAGAGCTCCGGGAGATGTACATTTCAGCTTTGTTGGAGAAGCCATTGAAGCATTCTTGGTGAATCTAGAAGGAACTTCTTTCAGTTAACTTCCATTTCGCTATTTTTCGCTTCTCTCTGTTTCTAGTCTCAAAAATTGACTCCAACAGAGAATAGATCCACTATTTTGGTGCAACAACTTGAGTGGCGTTTTTTTGTAAGATTAAGGGATACAATTGTTTGGGATAATTTCCTGATTCCTATCTGTATTTCAGAATATGTTTCCTCACAATAGCAGAAAATAAAATTTCCTATATAAGTGCAAACGAATTTAGTATATTGAGATTCCAAATAACAGGAAATCAGAGATTTTGTGGTGCTTGCTTTTAATTGTAGAAGATTTGTGTCTCAAACATAAGCTAATATTCAGGTTGCAAGAATATGAACGCCACACCACAATGTATAGACATCTCTATATCTCTAATGCACTATCATGAGAGTTCATGTTCATGGAGCCTCAGAATCGGTGGGCAACTTATCCTAGAAGAGCAATGGTGAAAGTGCCTCCTTTTCTGTTTCAAAACAGTACTAGGATAAGGGAAGAACAAATCTGTGACCCCTGGATTTGTTGACGAAATGGAGCACAGAGTTAAAGCTGGATTTCCAAATGTGCTCTAACAAGGTTTTACAGTTTCTGTCACAGAACTTCTAAGGTGCAGAAGAAGCACTATTGTTTGAAATTACTTATATTTAAGTTCATGTTAGCCTCGCAAAAGGCTTCCATACTAATTACCTTTTAGACATTTCTCGGCAACTTAGAAATCCTGATATCGGACCACAACTGGGCTAGACCAAGGGTGTCTCTGTATGGTTAAAGATCATTATGATACCTTGTTGAAAGTGGAAAATCAAACTAATGACTAATGGAATTTGTTCGGTCAGAGGAACAATGTATAGCATAGAAACGTTGGGGGAAAAGGTCGGCAGCAACAACAATGTTAGCATGATGATTTTCACCTATGCAGCAGTGACAAACCTGACCAGAAAACTGATGATAGAGGACATAACACGTCTGGGGCACTTTAAAGATTTCATATAATTTGACCTTTATTACCTACATTTTGAAACATATTAGTATCAAACTTGACAAATCATAGGCTGATGGAGAATGATGTCAAGTTATCAGTCCAATTATGATGGATGTGACACAATTCCACAATATATACATGATGTATTTATCTCAAAACACAATCAAAATATATATAGAGTGCATAGTTTGTGTTTCATATAATGCAGAACATTTTCACAGTTCAGAGATTCATCACTTGCATCATGTTCATTTAAGACATGTTAGATAAGTGTCGGACACCCTTTTAGAATGTCTGGGTAGGTCCTACACGACATGGCTCTTCCGTAGGAATGTCCGTGCTTCTTACTTTTTCACCAGTGTCAACAGTGGAACACCATTTGAAGCAGTTGCAAGGATTAACGGGGTAACGTCATGTAAGGATTAACAATAACAATGACAACCCTTAACTACCGAACTCTCTTAGTCTTACAACTTGACTAATTGACATACAGCCACATAAAAGACCGCTAAAGCATGAAAACACTTTACAATAGCAGAAACCAGCAAAATGAAGAGACTCTGACCTGCTGAAAGAGCATTATTGGTTAAGACAGGCAATTTAGCCAAATGATTGGGAACTTTATGTTAAGAACTCAAACTAAGAACACGTGGAGCAAACTCTTTGGCATAGAGTTGCATGGCCAAATCAATCAAGGATGGACCTAGGAGAAGATCTTTTATTTACAATGGAATCAACAAGAACTACCATAAATGCAAAATAAGCACTAACATGCTTTTTAGTTGCCCTTCCATTCTTCTCTACCGAGCACCAACCATACTATTCTCAAAGCCATGCCCCTCGAAAGATCCACTCCTCCTGTCATTATAATTCAGCACGCAATGAAGTCTCTTGAGTTCTCTATCCTTACAAAAGCCTTGATTGCTAAAAATTGTTGGTTAAATAATCCCTTCTCATCAATTTTTGAACTTATGAAGTCCTCAAAACCAAACTCATCCCTTTCAGAAGAAAGCATAGGAATTGGAGTACACCCCATATCCTCCAACTTCACCAAAACCCTAAGACAGCCACAGAATTCTGCACCTCAACATTTGGCCCCTTCACCTCTACGTGCAGCTCATTCCCAAAGAGGAATTTTAGTGGGCAAAATCTTCTTGTGTCATCTCAAAGCTCTTGGAAACTATCATGAAGAAGGACATTGGTTGCCTAGCAACCCATTGTAAACTTCAAATTCTTAACAAATAGTGCAAATTCTCAACCCGCTTGAACTGCTGAACTTTGAGTAAGTGTGTAACTAGTAATTTCCATTCACTTTAATTTCAAACCTACTAAAAGAACTTTTTCCGTTTTCTTTCTTCTGTGAAATTACAAGTCCTCAGCAGTGATTGGATGCATGAATCCTACATCACGCAATTGTGAGATGTTGCTCCTAATAGTAGTTGTTTAGCAACACCTCATGAGGCCTTCCATTTCATAAGCCATTGAATGGTTGAGCTAGTTACCCTTGTTCGCAATAATTCACTACGCATTTTATGAGAATCAGTTATATGACAGCAGTTTTTGTTTGTACTCAAAGAAACTATTGTATTGAAATCTGTAATTCAAAAGAAGTTTACTAATTGCATTCCTGAGAAATAACAATTATATCATGCAATGCCGCTTCATTTTTTTGTTATCACGGTACTCAACTACTTAATGGGTTATTAAATCCAAGCCACTTAAAGTAGCCAAAACAACCATGACTTGGCCGAAATTTTGGTCAACAAATGATAATTTGACTACTTCTTCCCTCGAGCAATGGTTCGGCACCTCTTCCAGCATGTAGTTTTGTTATAATTTAGAGTTTCCGTTTGTTAAGGTTTCAGTTAAATTGTTATTTATCTTTCATGTTTAGGATAGTTTAGTCCTTTTATGTTATTAGGGTTAGCCTATATAACCCCTTCATTAGTTGTAATCTTTTATGCTTTGCAATGCAATAAGATAATACGATAGTACGTTTGTTTGTTTGGTAATACGTTCATTTTTTCTCTCGCCCTTGAAAATTCACAGCATCATTTCTGTATTTGTATCCATGCTTCTTAGCATGTCTGTATGGAGGCTAATTAGAGAACTTAGGAAAAAAATCTTTGCCAACTAATGACTCAAATCTGTATATTAACAACAACTTAGTTGGTTTAATTAATTACCATTGTATAGCATTATAAGGCTATTAAGTGGATTTGCTAAAGAATGCTTGGTTACTAATGAATTTAATATGCATTAATTACACCTTATTAGGTGCTTTGATGGCAGTAGTTAACAACAGGGCATAGTCACTCTTACATAGAAAACCTGACTTTAATGAGTATGCAATTCTATGTTAGTTACGCCTCGCTAAGCCCTCATATTGTATCCATTAACACCTTTGCATAGCTCGTGTCACACAGAACTCATAATAGTAGACAAGTTACGACATAATAATTCCCTTGTCGAAATCATGAAACATGATTTTCCAATGTATTAAAACTTATCAAAACTAAACCTAAAACAAATGAAACGTTTACACATATTTAGTTGAAACTCAAAAGTTAGGGAACAGAACTATTCAAACCATAGTGACTTAAGAACAAGTAGAAAATAGAGCACAAAACAAACGAATGAAAAAAGTTTGAGCTCATACTTGGACGAAATTCATTTCCCAGTTACTTAGTTCAAAGCTAAAACTTGACAAATCTTCCACCACCACCACCCCCGCGCGTATTTCTCTGTTCACCTTAGTTAGGTGGAAGTAATGGTGAGTTGTTAAGTTACGAGACAAAAAAACAATAACGTCAAAGTGGCAACACCTCAGCATTTGCTCATAAATAGATGCCCATATTTCTCGTATTTCTCAACTTAATCCCCATATTTCTCTATTCATCTTAGTTAGGTGGAAGTAATGGTAAGTTGTTAAGTTACGAGAAAAAAAACTATAATGTCAAAGTGGCAACACCTCAGCATTTGCTCATAAATAGATCCTCATTTCAAATTTGAATAGAGAAATACGGAGAGTGAGCTTTGTCCAAGTTCGTCCACATAGAGAAGGCTTTACTTACCACAACCCACTAGCAAATTTGAAATTTGATTTGTCCAAGTTTGAGCTCATACTTAGACGAACTTCATTTCCTAGTTATTTAGTGCAAAGCTCAAACTTGGACAAAGTTTAATCCCCGTATTTTTCTATTCACCTTAGTTAGGTGGAAGTAATGCTAAGTTGTTAAGTTACAGACAAAAAACTATAATGTCAAAGTGGTAACACCTCGACATTTGCTCATAAATGATGCCCATATTTCTCGTATTTCTCAGCTTAATCCCTGTATTTCTCTATTCACCTTACTTAGGTGGAAGTAATGATAAGTTGTTAAGCAACGAGACAAAAAATTATAATGTCAAAGTGGCAACACCTAAGCATTTTCTCATAAATAGAAGCCCATTTCAAATTTCAATAGAGAAATATAGGGAGTAAGCTTTGTCCAAGTTCGTCCACATAGAGCAAGCTTTGCTTACCACAAGCCACTAGCAAATTTAGGAAATGATGTTCGTCCAAGTATGAGCTCAAACTTGGACAAAGCTTACTCTATGTATTCACCTTAGATACGTCGAAGTAATGGTAAGTTGTTAATTTACGAGACAAAAAACTATAATGTCAAAGTGGCAACGCCTCAGGATTTGAGATGCCCATTTCATTTATGAGAAAATCCTTTGTCTCGCAACTTAACAACTTACCATTACTTCCACCTAACTAGGGTGAATAGAGAAATACAGGGAGTAAGCTTTATCCAAGTTCGTCCACATAGAGCCGGCTTTACTTATCACAACCCACTAGCAAATTTCAAATTTATTTTGTCCAAGTTTGAGCTCATACTTGGACGAAATTCATTTCCCAGTTACTTAGTTCAAAGCTCAAACTTGGACAAAGCTTAATCCGTATTTCTCTATTCACCTTAGTTAGGTGGAAGTAATGGTAAGTTGTTAAGTTACGAAACAAAAAACTATGATGTCAAAGTGGCAACACCTCAGCATTTGCTCATAAATAGATGCCCATTTGACATCCATTTCAAATGGGCATCTTTTTAAAATGGGCATCTATTTATGAGCAAATGCTGAGGTGTCGCCACTTTGACATTATAGTTTTTTGTCTCATAACTTAACAACTTACCATTACGTCCACCTAACAAAGGTGAATAGAGAAATACGGGAATTAAGCTTTGTCCAAGTTTGTCCACATAAAGCAAGCTTTACTTACGAAAACCCACTAGCAAATTTCAATTTTGCTTTGTCCAAGTTTGAGCTCATACTTGGAAGAACTTCATTTCCTAGTTACTTGGTTCAAAGCTCAAACATGGACAAAGTTTACTCCCCATATTTCTCTATTCGCCTTAGTTAGGTGGAAGTCAGTTGTTAAGTTACGAGACAAAAAACTATAATGTCAAAGTGGCAACACCTCGGCATTTAAGTTGCCCATCACTTTAAAATTATAGTTTTTTGTCTTGTAACTTAACAGCTAAACATTACTTCCACATAAATAAGGTGAATAGAGAAATATGGGAAGTAAGCTTTGTCCAAGTTCGTCAACATAGAGTAGGCTTTACTTACCACAGCCCACTAGCAAATTTAAAAATTTGCATTGTCCAAGTTTGAGCTCATACTTGCGCGAACTTCATTTCCCAGTTACGTAGTTCAAAGCTCAAACTTGAACAAAGCTTAATCCCCGTACTTCTCTATTCACTTTAGTTAGGTGGAAGTAATGGTAAGTTGTTAAGTTACGAGACGAAAAACTATAATGTCTAAGTGGCATCTATTTATGAGCAAATGTGAAATGATCATCTATTTATGATCAAATGTGAGGTGTTGCTACTTTGACATTATAGTTTTCGTCTCGTAACTTAACAACTTGCAATTACTTCCACCTAACTAAAGTTAATAGAGAAGTACGATGATTAAGCTTTGTCCAAGTTCGTCCACATAAAGCAGGCTTTACTTACCACAACCGACTAGCAAATTTCAAAATTTGCATTGTCCAAGTTTGAGCTCATACTTGGACGAACTTCATTTCCCAGTTACGTAATTCAAAGCTCAAACTTGAACAAAGGTTAATCCCCGTAGTTCTCTTTTCACTTTAGTTAGGTGGAAGTAATGTCAATGTGGCAACACCTCAGCATTTGCTCATAAATAGATGCTCATTTGAAATGGGCATCTATTTATGAGCAAATGTTGAGGTGTTTCCACTTTGACATTATGGTTTTTTGTCTCGTAACTTAACAACTTGCAATTACTTCCACCTAACTAAGAAGTACGATGGTTAAGCTTTGTCCAAGTTCGTCCACATAAAACAGGCTTTACTTACCACAACCGACTAGCAAATTTCAAAATTCGCATTGTCCAAGTTTGAGCTCATACTTGGAAGAACTTCATTTCTCAGTTATTTAGTTCAAAGCTCAAACTTGGATAAAGCTTAATCCCCGTATTTCTTTGTTCACCTTAGTTAAGTGGAAGCAATGGTAAGTTGTTAAGAGAAAAAATTGTAATGTCAAAATGGCAACACCTCAGCATTTGCTAATAAATAGATGCCCATGTCAAATTTGCTAGTGGGTTATGTATGTAAAACCTGCACTATATGGACGAACTTGGACAAATCTTAATCCCCGTATTTCTCTATTCACCGTAGTCAGGTAGAAGTAATGGTAAGTTGTTAAGTTACGAGAGAAAAATCCATAATGTCAAAGTGGCAACACCTCAGTATTTACTCATAAATAGATGCCCATTTGAAATCGGCATCTATTTATGAGCAAATGTGGAATGGGCATCTACTTATGAGAAATACTGAGGTGTTGCCACTTTGACATTATAGTTTTATGTCTCGTAACTTAACAACTTACCATTATGTCCAACTAACAAAGGTGAATAGAGAATTACGGGGATTAAGCTTTGTGCAAGTTTGTCCACATAGAGCAGGCTTAACTTACCACAACCCACTAGCAAATTTCAAATTTGCTTTGTCCAAGTTCTAGCTCATACTTGGAAGACCTTCATTTCCTAGTTACTTAGTTCAAAGCTCAAACATGGACAAAGCTTACTCCCCTTATTTCTCTGTTCACCTTAGTTAGGTGGAAGTAATGGTAAGTTGTTAAGTTGCAAGACAAAAAACTATAATGTCAAAGTGTTAATACCTCAGCATTTGAGCTGCCCATCACTTTAACATTATAGTTTTTTGTCTTGTAAGTTAACAACTTACCATTACTTCCACCTAAATAAGGTGAATAGAGAAATACGGGGAGTAAGCTTTGTCCAAGTTCGTCCACATAGAGCAGGCTTTACTTACCACAACCGACTACCAAATTTCAAAATCTGCATTGTCCAAGGTTGAGCTCATACTTGGACAAACTTCATTTCCCAGTTACGTAGTTCAAAGCTCAAACTTGATCAAAACTTAATCCCCTTCTCTATTCACTTTAGTTAGGTGAAAGTAATGGTAAGTTGTTAAGTTACGAAACAAAAAATTATAATGTCAAAGTGGCATCTATTTATGAGCAAATGTGAATGGGCATCTATTTGTGAGCAACTGTAGACGGGTTGCCACTTTGACATTATAGTTTTTCGTCTCGTAACTTAACAACTTACCATTACTTCCACCTAACTAAAGTGAATAGAGAAGTACGGCGAAGTACGGCGATTAAGCTTTGTCAAGTTCGTCCACATAAAGCAGGCTTTACTTACCACAACCCACTAGCAAATTTCAAAATTTCCATTGTCCAAGTTTGAGCTCATAGTTGGACGAACTTCATTTCCCAGTTACGTAGTTCAAAGCTTTAACTTGAACGAAGCTTAATCCCCATACTTCTCTATTCACTTTAGTTAGTTGAAAGTAATGGCAAGTTGTTAAGTTACGAGACGAAAAACTATAATGTCAAAGTGGCAACACCTCAGCATTTGCTCATAAATAGATGCCCATTTCACATTTGCTCATAAATAGATGCTCATTTGAAATGGGCATCTATTTATGAGCAAATGTTGAGGTGTTGCCACTTTGACATTATAGTTTTTTGTCTCGTAACTTAACAACTTGCAATTACTTCCACCTAACTAAAGTTAATAGAGAAGTACGATGATTAAGCTTTGTCCAAGTTTGTCCACATGAAGCAGGTTTTACTTACCACAACTGATTAGAAAATTTCAAATTTGCTTTGTCCAAGTTTGAGCACATGGTATTTGGTAATAAATAGATGCCCATGTCAAATTTGCTAGTTGGTTGTTGTAAGTAACGCTTGTCCTATGTGGACCCAAGTCTGGCTGGAGTTTGGTGTGACAATTATTATATGGAAACTAATCCTTTGTTTTGTACAATAGAAACAGAAATGAAGGTAATAAAAACTTAACCATGTATCGCTATAGAAAAGAATACATCTTTCAACATTTTTAACTTTGGATGAGCAAGGACGAAGGGAAATATTGGTTTCTCGTTTTACATTCCTTAACTTTGAATATGTAAGTGGTTTAATTGGAGGGTAAAAGTGAAGAGATATGGACGAGAGTACAGGAGTCAGAGTCCTTGTGTGGCGTTGTACTTGAGAGTTCCCTCAGTTATTTTCCCCTTCCCAAAAGACTACTTTCCCTTGTCCTCTTGTTGGGAACAAGGGAAGGGAACGACAAGGGAAGGGAACTCCCAAAGATAATTTTCCCCTGCCTTAAAACCCTCTTACTCTCCCCCCACCCTCATACTCTTTTCCTCTATTGTCCTTTCATTCCTCCATTCAGTCACATCAAAAGGAGCACAAAATTTCTGTCAACTTCACTCAAGGAGAATGACCTCCTCTACCTCGGTCCAGGTACCTAAGTTTTACACACAAATTTCTACATCCATCTTCTTCTTCCAAGTAACTTCTACGAAAGTTAGCAAATCCTTCTATGCTTTGTGAATCTTATTTGGTTCATGGTATGATTAGATCAAAAGAGAAAACTTTAATTCAAATTTAGGTTTTCCAAGTGTGATCTTGAAAGATCATCCAATATAGATAGTGATGCTAAAACGGGGTCACAATTACAGTAGTTGTCAATGTGTATTTGTCAATCAAAGAAGTAAAGAATAACACATTCAGAAGATTTCATCAAAAAACTGCAATAGTCCACAATATTAGTGGCTAATCGTGATTTGTACATTTCTATCAATTCATTGTTATAATTCAATACTCCCTCCGTCCCAATTTTATAGTCCCTCGTTCTATCCTAATCGGATAAAAAAACGATTATATCTTTCAATCGGTAATACATTTTATATGCAATATGGATCTTGTTTGATAGATCTTGATTTAATCTAACAAAGTGTTCAAAATCACCTGAAACATTGTGGATTATAAGATATAACACTTCGAAAAGTGGCACGAACTCCCAAAAGGGACTATAAAATTGGGACGGAGGGAGTACAACGGACAGTCATGGTATCAGTTTTTAAGCCTTTATTCATTGGAGAAATGGTAATTAGATTCCTTCAACAAGATTAACTTCCAACCCAATGAAAAACGGAGAAATAAGTACAAGTCTCATACTGCTGGACCTATTTGATTCTAGTCGCCTAGAACACATTTCCATCGTTATGTCTCAAAATTAATCTCATGCTCTATAAAGTTTTCGATTTTAAATACGAAAACCATTAGTTAGAAACTTAGAAAGAGTTGTTTAGAAAATAAAAAACTCAAATTTGGCTAAGAGATAAAAAATAACATACCACCTAGTTGTGGACTGCATGGTCCATCATTAGTTGCCGTTAGTACTCGGGCAAGAAATGTTATCTATAGCAAAAACTAGTATCCTGCGGCTCCTGCCTAGTAGGGAGACCTTGTTAGAAATTGCTTCTAATGGATAAACTAGAATTTGTCCTTGGGAACCCGACAATGACTAATTAATGTACCTGAGATACAGTTCCTGTAGCTCGTGGAAGAACGTATACTAGCTGTTAAAATAGAAAGGGCCATTGCGGCAGCATGACAGCCCCTATTGATGGTAGAGGTGAAATTTCATCTTCTAAGTCCCGGATAATTGAATGTCTTAGACGCTTTTAAAGAAGGCAAAGTTCCCACCCACTTCGCCATACCAAGATGTGACCTTGTGATGCAGATGGGATTTTAGGAAAATAATATTTTATTAGTAATTTTAGTTTTAGGTAAAAGATCTGCGAATTAGGATAGCTAGCATAGAACTATCTAGTTTCCGGATTGAGCAAATTGTATTTCCTATGATGGTTGCTTGGTTAAAAAGTAGTTTCTTTGTTTAATTTTCCTTTTTAGTATTTCTAGGTTAGGCTGTTTTTATTATAAAAAGGATGTAAACCTTAGAGGAAACCAGTTGATTGATCTATTGTGTGTTTTCATAAGAGAGTATCTCTTCTTTTCCTATAATTCTATTAATATGCGGGTTATTAGCGTGAGAGTAGAATGTTAAGGGTTGGTTTTGTAATGTTCTTTTATGTTAAGGGTTGTTTAGTCTTTTAGTATAATTAGGGTTTGTTTGGCATTCTTGTGGTTTCATGTAATACCTAAGGGTAGTTTGGTCATTTTGTGTTATTAGGGCTTCCTAGGTTTTCTATTTAAGCATTGGTTCTTCTTGTAATCTTTACACCTCATATATGCAATACACTTTGGTTTTGCATCTCTCTCTCTAGAAATGTCACAATTAGATTGTAGAAGAGTTGCTTTTTGTTCGTGGAGTGATTCTGTTCTTGTTCACGTTTCTGCGTTGCGTTAGTTGGTATCCAAGCATAGACTCGGTTCCTAATCAATCATCATGATTCAAGGAAGATATCGTTGTGGTAGACAAGCTGGCGGTGAAGACGTGTAGGAGCGCGACGATGCTGCCGAAGAAGCACAATTGGTTGCTCATTTAGCACAAAGTTTTAATGAGCAGTTTAAATCGCTTAGACCGCAAATAACTGCCATGAAGGTTGCTAATGGCATGCCCCGCCATCAACCCCCTAATCCACGTAAAGTGGGGGAGGAGGAAGATGATTATGTTGAAATGACTACCTACTTGCGGCGGATATGCCATGGAGAAGAGGACCCGAGGTGCGAGCAAATTTCGTGCTATGGAAGGTTGGCTTCAAACTTGACATACTAGAGTTCAATGGTTGCGTGCAGCATGAATAATTCCTGGATTGGGTTGAGACAGTGAAGGAAAACTATGGAGTTCAAGAGGGATGCCTTGAACAATCAGGTTCCTTTGGTCGTAACAAAATTAGTTACTACAGTGGAGGAGGCTACGATTGAGTGGCCATTCACATAAAAAATTGTTCCAAATTCAATTGTAAATTTGAGTAAACCTAGACCTTCCTAAACCTCCAATTTACGACGAAGAACCAGTCATTGATGAGGGATCGAATTCGATTAGTCAGGTACGTGTTGGGTTGTGCAAGCTGCTAGCATTTATGTCGTCACGTTCAAATCAAGTGGGCAAGGAAAACTAACTACTTTGCTGGTGTTCGCTAAGGATTTGATCATGGCAATTGAAGTTAGTGGTGAAGGCATCACCATAAACTTGTTAGAAGTTGACCAGTGTTCTCATCCAGCAGATCATCCATCAAAGTCGGGATATAGCTATACATTAAAAAAATATATCGTCGATTAGAAAACACTTATGACTTTCTATCATATTATGTCTTTTTTGATCAAATTCTTATGGAATTAAATATATTAAACAAAACAACCGGTTCTATCCCTGGATTGGACAGGGGATAGAACTATAGATATGGCAAGGAGGTGCCTAAAATGGAACTTAAGAGTCCAAAAGTGCCACATAAAATTGTGATAATTGCTCTTCTATGTTGTTTATTTTTATTTTTTGGCTAAAAAAGGGTAGAACTAAAATAGTTGACACCGTTGTCATGATTGCCCTTATATATAATTTAGTTATTCTACGGGATAGAGCCAACCATTATTTCTCCCAAGGAATAGGAAAACTGAGAGAAATAAATACCACCTTTTATTCCAAAAATTATGGCAAAAATGGCAGATGCCTTTGTTATTGTTAGTGTTGTAGTTTCTATGATTTTAGAACTAGCTAAGATGCGGAAACGTATTAACCATCATCTCTTGTTCGAAAATAAAGACCCAAGGTGTCTAGGTGTTGAAGACTTAGGCTTATCAAAAAGAGTAAATATTCTACTTTTTAAGTTAGTAGGAATATATTCTCTAAACAAACCCATAATGATCGTACTGGACACTCCAGAGTCCCTTCTAGAAATAGAAGGTTTGGATGATGAAGATAAAAATCAGATCGTCAGAAAAGCATTCGATTTTAGGAATACTTCTTATGCGTCAACGGCCCTATTCTATTCTAACCATGATAAACAGAAAGTTAAACCATGGTGGTACAGAATGCTACTCAAAAGAAAAGATCCCATTTTAAGGTTTATTACCAAATTGGGCTTATCTTGAAGAGTAAGAGTCTTATTCCTGTATAACGGAATCTATACAATGACAAACTGCTTACAATCGTGACACTCAAGGTTGCGAGTACCTTCTAAAAAGAGAAGATTTTCAATATGAAGATTTCTTGGAGATCTTCTCAAAACTGGAATGGTGGTATAAAATGCTACGCAAAAGAAAAGACCCAGTTTTCAGGTTTATTACTCTTGTGTGAAGGCATCTATACGATCGACCAACTAAAAAGAACTGCAAGGAAAATTGAGACTCGCAAGGCCCTTCTAGACATAGAAGAT
This sequence comes from Vaccinium darrowii, assembly GCA_020921065.1. Lineage (NCBI taxonomy): Eukaryota > Viridiplantae > Streptophyta > Magnoliopsida > Ericales > Ericaceae > Vaccinium > Vaccinium darrowii. Next base: position 2,570,703 of record CM037158.1, on the reverse strand, counting down.
CTTGACGACGAAGATTCCTTCGAGATCTTCACAAAATTGGAATGGTGGTGTAGAACGCTACGCAAAAGAAAATTGATAACAAAAAAACCATGCATCATGCATGCAAGGCAAGCTAAATGATTATGCTTCATCATGTTTGGTTTCTTTCTTCCTAATATGGAAATAATAAGTCTACTTCAAAACCATAGACGTAGAGACCAACTTAAACTATCGATAAGTGCATATTAGTTTCATTTTACAAATGGTATTAAATTTGAATTTAGCTTCCATTAGAGCTTGTCCGACATTGGTTAATTATTACTTTCGAAACTAGTACGATCCTGGGTGGCCTCTCCACTCATTACCAATTGGTTTTGAGTTTGATGCTTTAATATGGTATCAGAGCTAGGCTTTCGGAGGCTTTTGGATAAGACTCCTTTACTTTATTTCCCTATTGTGTGTGCCTGAAGCACAACTTTTTTCATTGTTCGTTGTGGTCCCTATAGGTTATGGATCCGTTGTTTATCTCTCCACGTGCGAGTCAGGGGACATATGTGTGTGGGACTGTTAGAGCTTGTCCTACATTGGTTAAAACTAGTATATGAGCCTAAGCGGTCTCTCTACTCATTGCCAATCAGTTTTGAATTGGATGCTTTAACAGCTTCTAACTCGTAAAGAGACTCAACTCGTAAAATAAGAGAAGCATTTTTCTCACACACGGTTAAACAATACATGGCTAAGGGGAATACATCACAAAATTTCCTTTATTGGTGAACATGTACGTCGAAGTAACTGATATCCTTTATGAACTATAAACCTATATTGCCATTGCAATAATATGATTAAAAGCTGGACAATTCCAGATCAACGTAGAAATCTACATATGACCGTTAAACCAAAACATAGAGGACAACCACAGCACACTGCTTGCCCCCAAGGTTCTAAAATTCGCTAGGCGGTCCTAGGGCGGCTGGGCACCTTCTAGCTTCCAGGGCTGAGTACTCGGCGCCTAGTCAAGCAATTAGTTAGGCTAGTTGGTCTAGTCGGGCTAGTCGGCGAGGGGCCTTCTAGCGCCTTGGCGGCGAATACTCGGCCTTCCAGACCTTCTTTTAGAACACTGATTGCCCCAAAACAGAATTTGTAGTAAAAATAGAAACGAACGGGTGTAGTAGACCTACAGTCAAACCTGTTTGTCAGCAGCTACCTTGAGCAACCGTAACTCCACTCTCGATATCATAATCCACGAAGTTGTGTCTTGATAATTCATATAGGTACCGTCTCACTTGACATGTAAAAACATTGGACATTTGTTCCTCAAACGACAGGAAAATAATCTCTATTTACATGACCATTTTGAAGTCCTTACAACCACTTTGACAGCCCAAAACATTTCTGTAGTCCCATAACTCCACTTTGAAATTTCATTATTCCTGCACCATAGTGAAAAAAGTACCATGTACTCAATGTGGCCGCTAATCCTTATCGAGTTCAATTTTGTGGATAACAATGCCTAAAATCTCGATATCCTCTCAAGATGTAAGCTTTGTACTGATTCTATAATGTTGTTTAACAAGGAGCTATCTTTGTAGGATGTTCGTGCAATCCAGCATGGGGGGAAACCGGAGTGGCTAGACCTTTTGCTGATGAGAACCTTTTTTGGGTCTTGTGCAATTCATGAACCCCCAAAGAATATGCTAAACAATTACTGCATTGACTGTAACTTATCTGCTTGTGGCCATTGCATTGGTGTAGGTTCTCATGCAGAACACAGAGTACTGAAACTTTATAGACATGTTTACAAGGATGTTGTCCTCCTGGATCAAATGCGCAAACATATCGATTGCACAAACATTCAGGTACTCTCTCTCTACTTAAAAGCTCCAGTAGACAACTTTTCTAGGTCACCTACCTCGTTTAGTCTACCTCAATTTTACTCTACTTGACAAGATCTGCACATGCTCATGAAAAAAGTATTTAACCTATCTTCTTCTAACAAGCTTGAGTTGTGATCCAAAATGATGAATTTGACAATTATTAATAGAAAATATTTCAAAGCCATCCAAAGAAGCGTTTTCTCTTGCTTTTAGAGACTTCCATTCATTATTAAACTAGTCTGTACTTAACATGATTACGATAAGTCGCAAAAGAAGGGACATGATAAAAATAGATACTCCTACATTGCTACTATTCTAGGCTTGCTAAGTCGTGCATCTATCAAGGAAACTCTAGATAGCGCTCTTACATAAAAAGTTCAACATTCTTACAAGGAAAACACTTCTCCACTACGTGAAAAGCATGGATATTTATGGTCGCCAACTGAAATGGATTGCAGTTCTTCAGGAGTCTGTACTCCAGAAAGTCCACTAGATTCCTCAAAGAGAAACTACATGACCACTTCATATTGAACATGGTCTCAATGAATGGATTGGCTGTTAGCAGTTAACTGAGAGATGGATTGCACTATGTAGTTCATACTATGCAACCCAATTGTTTCATCATGAAAATAATTCAATCATAAATTTCAATGCTTGTAATTGAAGAATGATGTTTGGGCAACTTACAACCGATCATAAATGGCTCACGCATCTGAATGCCACTGACTCCTAGGCCCTAGCAATTACGTGACACTGCAACCAGACCAGTGGGGAATCACCATATGGGAAAACTGTTTTCAATTGTTAGCATAGTTATCAACACTGAATTTCTATTTAGAATTCTCAATAAAAAATAGTAATGATGTATGAAATGCTGCTAATGAAAAAATGCACTTAACAAATAGCAATATACATGATTCACATCATTTTCAGAGTCCAACTTTCAACTTTCTTCTTAATTAGCATAAAGATCTTTTGTGCTTCATTTAGCAGTAGATAGACTGAGTCATTTTATCTCTATGATTTGACTTTACCTAGTTGCATTTTATTTTTAACTTCAGGCATACAGGAGTAACAAGCAATTGGTGATTTGCCTGCATCCACTTCCCCACTCTGGCAAATGCACAAGAGAAGAAGCTGCATGTGAAACATGCACGAGGGTACTACTCAACCCAAATGCAAACCGCTATTGCAGCATTGAATGCAAGGTACGAAGGAAAAGGACGGATAGAATCGATTTGACTTCATTACTTTTCTATTCAAACAATTATTCAATATGTTCACCTACTGTGTTATAATTTTCAGGTCAAAGCATTTCTAAAAAAGCCGAATGACATGGAACCTCCATTTCTTGCTATCCATAGCCCATCCCCACCAGAGCCAAAAGCCAAGCGAGCTAGGAAAGGGGTACCTCACAGGGCTCCCTTTCAATGAGATTTGAGTGAGCTTTCTGTCATTGACGGTATGTGAAAGTGGGAGAGTTCACTTCATGAAGAACTTTGATGGTACTTGAGCTATGACTCTTGTGTTTTTGTTTGTGTGCTTTGTCCTGTAGACATTGCATTTTCATAGATAACTATCATGTGTGTGAGCAAAGCCTTAGAAAGGGATTCTAAGGCCAACATAATAAGGGAACCTAGTGCAGAGTAGGGGTACCCCCATAGGGTTCCCCCTCCCTTTTCTGAAGCCTTGTATGAGGTTACTGCCCTGTCCTCCTATTTTAAAGTGAAGCATTGACTTCATGAAGCAGAAACCATGGTATGTTTCTGAAATATGGTTCTCTTTTATTTGTTGCACTTCTTTCAAGCAAGAGCCCGTAGAGATCCTTATCATGCAAAACATTTGTCAGTTGTATCTAAGGGCTAATATAGGGAAGCTGATGGAAAGAAGGAAATGGGTCTTCTGAGGCTCACATTGGTGACTTTGGATCCTTGTAAACAGCCGTAAAATCCCTTGGTATGGCTTATTAGATCACTAAAAAAAAATTAAGTGTAAGCATTCACTTCATGCACCTAGGAAAATTGGAATTTGAAACATACTACTGTGTGTTTTTGCTCCTAAGCACTAAACCCAACCCCACACTTAAGCTTCTCATGAATCACACTTGAGACATATCCGTTTGCTTCAACGAAAAATGTTCTACATTAAAAAATAATACCTGTGAAAATGACATTACAGAAAAGCTTTCTTTCCGTTATTATTTTTTCGCGTTTGCTTAGGCTACTTCAAAATAGAGTTTTCAAAACAAAGCTTACAGTGTACAATTGCTGGAGCCCGAAAATCTCAGGCTCCTCCGTGCCCTCCACATCATCCTTGCCAAGTGCTCAAGCACCGTGTCCATTAGTAATTACTTTACAGAAAAGCTATCTTTCCGTTAACACATTTTTTTGCGTTTGCTTAGACTACTTCAAAATAGAGTTTGCAAAACTAAAGCTTACAGTGTACAATTGTTGGAGCCCGACAATCTAAGAAGCCTCCTTGCCCTTCACATCATCCTTATCAAGGGCTGAAGCACCGTGTTCATTAGTAATTCCTTCAGCACAGACTAAGCAAAGATTAACTTCCCGACTTTCGGAGCGTAAGTCTCTTTTGAGGCTTTGGATGGAAAATACCTTTCACAAAAAAAAAAAACAATATGCTTCCTTTTTGTTCAACCAAACTCAGAAAAATGGGTAAAATATTTTCTGTTGAAACAACGGCAGATTCTTTTTTTAGATCAAAAAACAAAGGCAAATTTAGCTCCATGTTTTTTGATAACTCGTAGTGTTTGGACTAGCTTAAGCAGACTTCAACTAATCTTTGAGGGGCCAATCCCACCGTTCAGTACCCAGGGGGGCAGATTTGACTCCATGTAGTCTGTTCTACTTCTACTGGAACTTACTTAGAGTGGCATATGTTCATTCTTCATGGAAAAAGGCTACAACAACATCGACCTCGCCTTCTACTACCTTAAGTTGACGTAATATTTCTTTCCAAATACCCCAGTTATTAAATGATGAACAAGACAGATGCTGGAACAGAAGTATGAAACAACGTATTTGAGGCAAAATATCCAAGTTGGTAGCAAACAGCCAAACAAAACCCCAAGGGGTTGTCACAGTTGGTGGGGCTTACCATCCAGCTCGATTTCACTCGGCAGAGATTTGTTGCAAATGCATAGAAAAGCCTGCGGCAGACACGGGAGATATTAGTCCGATTATCAACACTTTTCATTACAGAAAAAAAAAACAGCCGAACATTATGAGAGAGAGAGAGAGAGAGAGAGAGTTGGAGACCTGAGGAAGACAGAAATAGATCGATTAAACTGTATTTCCCAATCAGAAGAGCTTCACGTGCGAACAGCAGTCCATTGAACCTTATTGATTCCGTTTCTTTTCAGCAGCTAATAACTGTATTATCAGTTCCATTCAAGGGTCCCACTCCAACTACTCTCCCGAGGATCTTGTCGAGTTTCTTAAGCAAAAAGGATTGGCCTAAGATTGCCATTTTTGCCACTAATATTAATATTAATAACTACTTATTGGAGAAGTCGCTTCGCTCGCTAAATGGGCACACTAAATAACTACTTATTGTCGAGCTTCACGTGCAAACTGTTCATTTCCAAGAGCTCTTCGAGAAAATTAAAAGTAATAAAATTAATTAGATGGGCACACTAAATAATCATATCTTGTTTTGCAAATTGAATGATTAGTTCAAAATCTTTGGTCATCCAGTTTGCAAAACAAGAAATAAGTAGAAGCATGGCAATCAAAGTAAGATAAAGCAAGAGAGATGAGGGAGACAGGGAACAGAGAAAAAATATAGTTCAAGGCTGGCTCTGAGTTCCCTATCCAATGAAGTCTCTTGAGTTCACCATGCAATGAAGTCTCTTGAGTTCCCTATCCTTACCAAACCCTTGAATGCTCAAATTCGTTGCTTAAAAATCTCAAGACTATCACATGCAATTCTGAATTCTTCCCCGTTGTCAATATTATTCACCAACTCTTTAACCTTCTTAATCACTTCTAAAAGTCAATCTTGACTCGCACAGCCTCCGTTCATTATGATTAGTTAGGGAAAGTAACTCCACAATACCAGAGTTCTTATCAACCCATTAAAGAATCAAGCAAACTTCGTCATTACTGCTGAGTGAAACATCAAAACTGACTAGATCACATTGAATCATGATGTTCCTTTAAACCAGGCTCTTGTCTAATCCCTTCTCTCTCTCCACCTGTAATTGCCATCAATTTTAAACTTCTGAAGTCCTCAAAACCAAACCCATCCCTTTCAGAAGAAAGCATAGGAATTGGAGTACACCCCATATCCTCCGTACGAGGCACTATGGGAAAGTCAATATGTGGCCGCTAATTGTTTCCTTTGTCTAGGGGATATAAAAGAGGGCTTTCTTGTCTAAAGGCAGGGGTGAGCTACTTCTCCAAAACCCCTAAGACAACCACAGAATTCTGCACCTCAACATTTGGCCGCTTCACCTCTACGTGCAGCTCATTCCCAAAGAGGAATTTTAGCGGACAACATCTTCTTGTGCCATCTCAAAGCTCTTGGAAACTATCATGAAGAAGGACATTCATAGCCCAGCAACCCATTATGCACTTCAAATTGTGCAAATTAGAAGCCAGCAAAATCAACTTTTCAACCAGTTACCATTCAGTTCAACAATTTCTCTTCTAGTTTGGCGAAAAAACACAGAATAATTTTTTGATGGATTTAAAAACTGGAGTAAGTTATGCCTTGATGGATCCATGTTCCGTGAAAAAAGTATTTCAGCCTACTAGGAATATGCAAAGGCGGACCAAAAAGTTATCTGGAATACAGTTGGACATTAGAAAGAAGAAACTAGGCAACTAGTGGCCTTCATATATTTGTTAGTTACAAAAAATCTACTTACTAAGGGGAAAATGGTCCGTGTGTGCTAATACATTTTAGTATCTTTAAACAAAATTACGTTTTCTCACAAGTATGACTAAATGAAGTTCAAGAACCAACTTTTATAAGGCTGCAATTGTTAATAGGGTGGTCATGAACAACTTGAACTTTATCCAATTAAAGCTCATTTGACTGTTTATTACTACATCAAGCCATCTAAGCCATAGTCTTACATGAAGCTCATTAAGACGACTTGATCATGGGAAGAACAAGGCCAACTGCTGAACAATGAGTAAGTGTTTAACTCGTAATTTCCATTCACTTTAATTTCAAACCTACTAAAAGAACTTTTTCCGTTTTCTTTCTACTGTGAGATTACAAGTCCTCAGGGTTGATTGGATGCATGAATCCTACATCACGCAATTGTGAGATGTTGTTCCTAATAGTAGTTGTATAGCAACGCCTCATGAGGCCTTCCATTTCATAAGCCATTGAATGGTTGAGCTAGTTACCCTTGTTCGCAATAATTCACTACGCATTTTATGAGAATCAGTTATATGACAGCAGTTTTTGTTTGTACTCAAAGAAACTATTGTATTGAAATCTGTAATTCAAAAGAAGTTTAGTAATTGTATTCCTGAGAAATAACAACTATATCATGCAATGCCGCTTAATTGTTGTTATCACGGCACTCAACTACTTAATGGCTTATTAAATCCAAGCCACTTAAAGTATCCCAAACATGAATTGGCCGAAAATTTTGGACAACAAATGATTATTTGACCACCTCTCCCCTCAATGTAAAAAACCTCAATCTTGTATGACTAAATTGTTTCTTTGAACACTAACAGAAAAGGTAGAATGCTAAATCTCCTCTTAATTTCAATATTATTTCCAGATACTACTGGACTTTATAAGATAGGTCAAATCTAACATTATTACCAGATTAACAAATAACTTTAAGGTGTAAAAAGATGTACATGATATTTGAATGAAAGCTAATTTGAGAACTTAGCAAAGAATATTGAAGACGCTACTTAGTATTATGAATTAGATGTTATTTAATTCCTTAATTTTTTCAAAATTACTTGGTAAGGGTTAACAACATCATATGTGATATTTGCCAAGAAGCATGAACATGTCTACCGGTCTTATGTATCTGTGAAAAAACATGTGTCGGACACAGCCATGACTAGTCACACTCTAGACAAATGTCGAAGAGATTTAATACGTGTCTGATGTTCTAATAAAAATTCTTTCAGTTGGAGATGCTGGGGACACGCTAGAACGCGTTGAGGATATAATGTGGGCATGTTAAGGACAACATAGGAGGTCATATTGCGATACTAAAAATTGAGTTACATTGAAATCGTGTCTGTTTAGTTTATCATTTAGTGAGTTCCATGAAGTTAATAGTATTTTTGTGTTTTCACCCTAATTTGACATAAACAATTTTATGATTTTCCTACAAAATTATAAGAAATACAACCAATATATTTGTATACATGTATTAAAATCAATGTCTCAGTGTCCTTATCTTTGGAAAAATGACGTGTCTGTGTGTAGTTGTGTCATATCTGTATTTGTATCCGCGCTTCTTAGCATGTCTATATAGAGGCTAATTAGAGAACTTAGTAAAGAATCTTTGGCAACTAATGACTCAAATTTGTATATTAACTACAACTTACTAGGTGTAATTAATTACCATTGTACAGCATTATAAGGCTATTAAGGGAATTTACTAAAGAATGCTTGGTTGCTAATGAATTAAATATCATTAATTACACCTTAGTAGGTGCTTCAATGGCAGTAGTTAACAACGGGGCATAGTTACTCTTACCTAAAAGACCTGACTTTAATGAGTATGCAATTCTATGTTAACGCCTTGCTTTTTGCTAAGCCCTCATATTGTACCCATTAACACCTTTGCACAGCTCATGTTACACACAACTCATAATAGTAGACTAGTTACGACATAATACTTCCCTTGTGGAAATCATGAAATATGGTTTTCGAAATCAATTAAACTTTTCAAACTTAAACCTAAAACAAATGAAACATTGATAAATATTCAGTTAAAACTAAAAGATTAAGGAACAGAAGTATTCCAACCATAGTGACTTGAGAACAAGTAGAAAATTGAGCCAAAACAAACTAATGAAAAAAGTTTGAGCTCATACTTGGACAAAGCTTACTCCACATATTTCTCTATTCACTTTCGTTAGGTGGAAGTAATGGTAATTTGTTTAGTTACAAGACAAAAAACTATAATGTCAAAGTGACAACACCTCAGCATTTGCTCATAAATGTAGATGCCCATTTCAAATTTGCCAGTGGGTTGTGGAATGAAAAGCCTGCTCTATGTGGACCCAAGTCTTGCTGGAGTCAGGTGTGACAATTTTTATATGGAAGCTAATCCTTTGTTTTGTACAATAAAGGAAATGAAGGTAAGTAACCGCGTATCACTATAGAAAGGAATATATCTTTCAAACATTTTTAAATTTGGTTGAGCGGAAGGGAAATATACTATGAATATGTAAGTGGTTTAATTGGAGGGTAAAAGTGAAGAGGTATGGACAAGAGTACAGGAGTTCCAAAACTAGTGTGGCGAAGTGTTTGAGAGTTCCCTCTGTTCTTCTCCTCTTCCCAAAAGACTACCTTCCCTTGTTCCTATTGTTGGAGACAAGGGAAGGGAACCCCCAAAGATTATTTTCCTTTGCCTTAAAATCCTCACACTATCCCCCACCCTAGTCATATCCCTATTATCCTTCCATTCCTCCATTCAGTCACATCAAAAGGAGCACAAAATTTCTGTCAACTTCACTAAAGGAGAATGACTTCCTCTACCTCAGTCCAGGTACCTAAGTTTTAGACACAATTTCTACATCCATCTTCTTCCAAGTAACTTGTACAAAACAAATCCTTCTATGATTCGTGAATCTTATTTGGTTCATGGAATTATTAGATCAAAAGAGGTAACATTAATTTAAATTTACGTTTTCCAAGAGGTGAACTTGAAAAGAGAGAAAGAAAAGCTATGCACTGTTTTTTGTTTTGCTTTCAAAAATAGCATCCAAGTTTTACCTATTTCCCCTTGTGATAAGTGTGATCCCGAAAGGATCATCCAATATAAACAGTGATGCTACAATGGGGTCAGATTACATTAGTTGTAAGTGTGTATTTGTCAATAAAAGAAGTAAAGAAAGCACATTCAAAGAATGCAATAGTCAACAATTTTAGTTGTTAATCGTGATTTGTACATATCTACCAATTCGTTGTTATAATCAAATACAACGGACAATCATGGTACCGGTTTTCAAGCCGTTATTCATTAGAGTAATGGGAATTTAGATTCCTTCAACGAGATTAACTTCCAACCTAATGAAAAAGGGGAGAAATAAATACAAGTTTCATAGTGCTGGACCTATTCGATTCTAGTCGTCTAGAACACATTTCATCATTATGTCTCAACAGAAATCTCATTCTCCTTAAGTTTATCAATTTTAAATACAATAGCTTTTAGTTAGAAACTTAGAAATAAATTATAAGATGCTTAGAAAATAAAAAACTCAAATTTGGCCAAGACAAAAACTAATACATCACCTAGTTGTGGACAGCCACGGTCTATCATTAGTTGCCGCAGGTACCGTGGAAGGAAAATTTATCCATAGCAAAAACTAGTATCCTGCCTAGTAGAGAGACCTTGGGATAAATTGCTTCTAAGGACTAACTAAAATTTGTCTTGGGAACCTGACATTAAGCCTCTTGTACCCACTAATAAACATACCTGAGATACATTTCCTGTAGCTCCTGGAAGGACGTATACTAGCTGTTAAAACAGAAGGGGCCATTGCGGCTGGATAACAGCCCCTATTGATGGTAGAGGTGAAATTTCATCTTCTAAGTCTCAGATAATCGAATCTGTCTCAGACGCTAATAAAGAAGGCAAAGTTCCTGCCCACTCTGCCATACCAAAATGTGACCTTCCAGAAAAGCTATATCAATGATAGGCTGATAGCCAATACAAAATTGTTGCCCTCTGGAAAAAGCTGTACATTATTCCATATTACTTGATACCCAGGCGATGTGGGTCTTCGCTTTACGGGGGTGTCCCCTAAGATCAATTCCACTACAATTCTAGTAATCAAAGAGAGATCATAAAGAAAAAAGGATGACTTGTAATTCAGTAAACTGAAATATCATGCAAGAAGTTATTGGACATCGGCTTCTCATGGATGCAAACAAACAAAGATACATAGTCATAAAAAAATATCAAGTGAGCTCAATCATCTGATTTGGCTTTTTGTACACATACAGTCAATTTACCATGAAATACCATGCATGTCACGAAAGCTAAATGATTATGCTTGATCATGTTTGGTTCACTTTCTTCCAAATACGGAAATAATAAGTCTACTTGAAAACTATACACCTAGTGACCAACTTAAATGACCGTTAATTGCAAATTATTTTCATTTTGCAGATGGTATTTGAATTTAGGTTCCGTTAGAGCTTGTTTCACATTGGTTGTAACTTCCAAAACTAGTATATGAGCCTGGGTGGCCTCCCCACTCATTGCCAATTGGTTTTGAGTTGGAGGCTTTAACATGGTATCAGAGCTAGGCTTCCGGAGGCTTTTGGTCAAGACTCCTTTAATTGATTTCCATGTGTTTGTGGCCTTGGTGCACCTTTTTTCGTTGTTCATTGTGATCCCTAGGTTCTGCCGTTATGGAACCGTTGTTTACCTCCATGTGCGAGTCAGGGATCGCACGTGTGGGGGACTGTTAGAGTTTGTCCTACATTGGTTAATTATAGCTTCTGAAACTAGTATATTGGCCTGAGCGGTCCCTCCACCCCGTTGCCAATTGGTTTCAACTTTCAAGTTGGATGCTTTAACAGCTTCCAACCCATAAAGAGGCTCAACTCGTAAAATAAGAGAAGCATTTTTGTCACATCTGGTTAAACAGTACATGGCTAAGGGGAATACACCACAACATTTCCTTTATTGTTAAACATGTACATCAGAGTAAGTGATATCCAATATGAACTATAAACCTTTATGAGTGTTGCAGTAATATGATTAACAGCGGGACAATTTCAGATCAACTTAGTAATCTACATAGTCTCGTTAGACCAAAACATAGTGGACAACCACAGCACACTACTTGCCCCAAAAGAGAATTTGTAGTAAGAGTAGAAACAAATCGGTGTAGACCTACAGTCAAACCTGGTTGTCAGCAGCTACCTTGAGCAACCTTTACTCCAATCTCGATATAGTAATCCATGAAGTTGTGTCTTAATATCTCATAAAGGTACCATCTCACCTGACAAGTACAAATATTGGAAATTTGTTCCTCAAACAACAAGACAAAAGTGTCTATTTGTACGCACATTTTTGAGGTTCTTACAACCACTTTTACAGCCCAAAACATTTCTGTGGTCACATAACTCAACCTTGAATAGTGAAAAAAGTAGCATGTACTCAGTGTCGCCGCTAAGCCTTATAGAGTTCATTTTTGTGGATAACAATGCCTGTTTTGATATCTTTCAAGATTTAAGCTTTGCACTAAGTCTATAATGTTGTTTAACAAGGAGCTATCTTCGTAGGATGTACGTGCAACCCAGCATGGGGGGAAACCGGAGTGGCTAGAACTTTTTCTGCTAAGAACCTTTTTTGGGTCTTGTGCAATTCATGAACCCCCGAAGAATAGGCTAAACAATTACTGCATCAATTGTAACTTATCTGCCTGTGGCCATTGCATTGATGTAGGTTCTCATGTAGAACACAAAGTACTGAAACTTTATAGACATGTTTACAAGGATGTTGTCCCCCTGAATGAAATCCAGAACCATATTGATTGCTCAAACATTCAGGTACTTTCCCTCTACTTTAAAGCTCCAATGGGAAACTTTTCTAGGCCACCTACCTCATTTAGTCTACCTCAATTTTCCTGTAGTTGACAAGATCTGCAAATGCTCATGAAAAAAGAATTTAATTTATCTTCTTACAAGCTTGAGTTGTCATACAATATCATGAACTTTACATCCCTTTGACAGTGATTACAAAAAAAAAAATTCAACGTCATTCATGGAGTTCACCGTCTTTATATTGTTTTATCTTGCTTTTAGAGACTTCCATTCATTGTTAAACTAATCTATACTGAACATGATTGCAATAAGTCACAAAAGAAAGGACATGATAAAAATAGATACATTGCTACTATTCTAGGCTTGCCAAGTCATCCATCTATCAAGAAAACACTAGATAGCACTCATAGTCTCATACGTTAAAAGTTCAACATTCTAAGAGGAAAAAACTTCTCCTCCACGTGAAAAGCACAGATATTTATGGTCTCTAACTGATAAATGGATAGCAGTTATTCAGGAATCAACACTCCTGAAAGTCCACTAGATTCCTCAAAGAGATATTACATGACCACTTCATATTGAACATGGTATCAATGAATGGAGAGGCTGTTGGCAGTTAACTGATAGACTATGTAGTTCATACTATGCAACCCAATTGTATCATCATGAAAATAATTCAAAGATAAATTTCAATTCTCGTAATGGAAGAATGATATTTGGCCAACTTACAACTGATCATAACTAGCATCTGAATGCCACTGACTCCTAGCAATTACGTGACACTGCAACCACAGTCCCAGACCAGTTGGGGAATCACCCTGTGGGAGAACTGTTTCACCTTGTTAGCATAGTTATCAACACAGATTTTCTATTTGGGATTCTGAATAAAATATAGTATTCTTAATGATGTTTGAAATGCTGCTGCTACGGAAAAAATGCGCTTAACAAACAGCAATATACATGATTCACATCATTTTCAGAGTGCAACTTTTAACCTTCTTCTTCCTTAGCATAAAGATCTTTTGTGCTTCATTTAGCAGTAGAGAGACCGAGTCATTTTCTCTCTATTATTAGAGTTACCAAGTTGCATTTGTTTTAACTTCAGGCATACAGGTGTAACAAGCAATTGGTGATAGCCCTGCATCCTCTTCCTCACTCTGGCTTACAGACAAGTGAAGAATTTGCATGTGACACATGCAAGAGGGTACTACTCCACCCAAATGCAAACCGCTATTGCTGCATTGCTTGCAAGGTAAGAAGTAAAAGAATGGATTAATAAACTTCACTTCATTCCTTTTCTATTGAAACATCTGTTCAATATGTTCAAGTACTGTATTATAATTTTCAGGTCCAAGCATTTCTAATAAAGACAAATGAAATGGAACCTCCATTTCTTGCTATCCATAGCCCATCCCCACCAGAGCCGAAAGCCAAGCGATCTAGGAAAGGGATACCACACAGGGCTCCATTTCAATGAGATTTGAGCGAGCTTCCCGCTCATTGATGGAATGTGAAAGTGGAAGAGTTCACTTTTTGCAGAACTTTGATGGTTCGTGAGCTATGACTCTTATGTTTTTGTTTGTATGCTTTATCCTGTAGACATTGAATTTTCATAGATAACCATCATGTGTGTGAGCAAAGCCTATTTTTTTTTTTTAAATGGCAGAACAATTAGTGTGAGCAAAGCCTTAGAAAGGGATTCTAAGGCCAACATAATAAGGGGACCTAGTGCAGAGAAGGGGTACCCCCACAGGGTTTTCCCCCTTTGCTGAAGCCTTGTATGAGGTTACTGCCCTGTCCTCCTATTTTAAAGTGAAGCATTGACTTCATGAAGCAGAAACCATGGTATGGTATCTGAAATATGATTCTATGTTTTAATTTTGGTTCTCTTTTATTTGTTGCACTTCTTTCAAGTTAGAGCCAGGAGAGACCCTTATCATGCAAAACATTTGTTAGTTATATTAAAGGGGTAATAGAGTCCTTGTAGATGAAACGGCTAGTGGTGTTAATACTAAAGTAGAAATTTGGCGGGAAGCATTAGAGTCAAAGGGCTTTCGGATAAGTAGGAGTAAAACTGAGTAAATGGTTTGCAAGTTTAGTGTGCAAGTTTAGTGATACCAGAAGTGCGTATGAGGAAAGAGAGATGATCCAGGATCAGGAGATACCAAGGAGTGACCATTTTAGGTATTTAGGCTCTATTATTAGTCAAGATTGAGAGATTGCAGATGATGTGACTCATAGGATCCAAGTAGGGTGGCTCAAGTAGAGAAGCGCTACTGGTGTACTGTGTGACAAGAGGGTACCCACAAAATTTTTGATAAGTAAGAGGGTACCCACAAAATTGACAGGAAAATTTATAGAACTGATAAGACCAGCGATGCTTTACGGGACAGAATGCTGGCCTATTAAGAAACAGCAGCTGAACAAGACAAGTGTAGCGGAAACGAGAATGTTGAGATGGATGTGTGGTAAGACTAGAAGAGATAGGATTAGAAATGAAACAGTTCGCGAGATGGTAGGTGTAGCATCTATATAGGAGAAGTTAAGGGAAAAAAGGCTAAGGTGGTTTGGGCATGTCTACCGTAGACCAGCGGATGCAGTAGTTAAGAGAGTGGATAGGATAGCTTTGGGTAGAAACGTACAAGGGAGGGGAAGACTCAAATTGACATTAGATGCGGTAGTACACAAAGATTTGAGTATACTAGGTTTAAGCAATGAAGCAGCACTTGACAGAGCTCAATGAAAAAAAAGGATTCATGTAACCGACCCCAATTGATTGGGACATAAGTCTCGGTTTGATTTGGTTTGATTGAAGGGGTAACAGAGGGAAGCTGATGGACAGAAGGAAATAGGTATTCTAAGGCTCACATTTGTGAGCACTTTGGATCCCTGTAAGGTACCCAATTCCTTCTGTCCATTTATAAACAGCCATAAAATCCTTTGGTATGGCTTATTATATTGAGTATCCCAATAAGGTACCCAATTCCTTGGGTCCGTATATAAACAGCCATAAAATCCCTTGGTATGGCTTATTAGATCACTCAAAAAAAAAATAAGTGTAAGCATTCACTTCACGCACCTAGGAAAATTGGAGCGAAGATTAACTTCCCCATGCTCCCCTTTTGTTCAACCAAACACTGAAAAATAATGAATAAAATATTCTTTCGAAACAAAGGCAGATTCTTTTTTTTTTTTTTAAGATAAAAAAAACGAAGGCAAATTTAGCTTCATGTTTTTTGGTAACTCAGTGTTTGGACTAATTTACGCCCACTTCCACTAATAATCCTTTTGGGTCAATCCCATGGTTCACTATCAAGAACATCAACCTCGCCTTCTACTACCTTAAGTTGAAGTCATATTTTTTTCCAAATACCCAAGTTATTATGAACAAGACAAATGCTAGAACAGAAACAATGAAACAACGTATTTGAGGCAAAATATCCAAGTTGGTAGCAAACAGCCAAACAAAAACCCAAGGGGTTGGTCAATTCCACTCAGCAGCGATTTGTCGCAGACACATAGAAAAGACTGCGGGAGGGACCGGAGAGATTAGTCATTCATCAACACCTTTTCATTAAAAAAATTTATAAAAAAAAAAAAACAAACATTATACTATATGAGAGAGAGAGAGAGAGAGAGAGAGTTTCATTACAAAAAAAAAAAAAAAAAAAAAAGCCAATTTTTGAAACATTATACATACTACCTCTGAGAGAGAGAGAGAGAGAGAGACCTGAGGAAGGCAGAAAAAGATCGATTCAACTGTATTTCCCAATCACAAGAACTGCACGTACGATCAGCAATCCATTGAACCGCTTTCTGATTCCGTTTCTTTTCCGCAGCTAGTTCCATTCAGCTCTGGACCGTACAGGGTCGGCACTACCGGTTTTCTTTTGGGTTCAGCTCAAACAATCACACGTTCACATGGTTGGCAATGGGTCGGTTCTGGTATTGCTCTGAATCTATTACCGGAACCTAGATGGGTATTTAGAACTGAATCGAAACCCAAACGGGTACGAAAAATTGAAACCATAACTCAACCGATCAGAGATCAGTTCTGTTCGGGAACTCCCCATTAAATTAGAGAACAAAATTAAAATGGAATAATTATAAATGAAAATCAAATATGAAAATCAGTTAAATTGAAAATGTCACATATCCGTCAATTAAAATGATATGCAGATATGCATCTAGATATTTTAAATGCAAAACTAATATGCATGTAATACCCGTTCCCGGTATTTAGGATTTAATTCGCAATTTAGAGTGGTGGTGTGACTACACCCAATAATTTCCCGTGAGTGGGTGCATAATTAATTTTACTTTTCGAGAATGGTATTGGATAAACCGGGACCGGGGTTAGTCTCAAAATAATTTATTTGAGCCACGGTTAAAATTTTAGAATTTTCGGAGATGAAATCTGGACTGCGTGGTCGGAACGGGGCTTGTTTCCACGGTCGCGGGAGTTCCAGCCGCCTGCTGGAAGTGGAAAGTTTCTTTTATGGGAGTGGGTCCCACCCCACCCCCATTAGTCGCCCCTTTCTCCTCTCTTTTCTTCCTTTCCCTTTGTTTTCTTTTTATTCTTTTCCTTTTGTCTGATGGAATAAGAGAGAGAGGGAGAGGAAGAGGGATACCAGAGAAGAAGAAGAAGAAGAAGAAGAAGAAGAAGAAGAGACAGAGAGAGACCGAAAAATTGAAGAAAAACCCGAATTAAGGTACGGATTGGAGTTTAATCTCCAAAATACTTGGGTTATGTTGTTTATTTATAAAATTGATTGAGTATTTTGTATCTCATATGAGTGATTTGGGGTTGTTCTTTTACAAAAATTCGTGGTAGGGAGTAGATGTGTTCATTGTCTGATTTTGAGAAAATCAAATCTGCCATGGCTTTGGCCGAATTTTTAGATGTGGTTTCTGAGTTCGTAATTTTCTGGAAATTTAACTGGAGGTACCCATATGAGTTCTAGACCTTGTGTTAAATTTTAGTGATTTTATGAGAAGTACAGAAAATATGAAAAATATTTTACCGAGCTGCTGTCGGGTTCGCGTCTGTGCAGACAGCACTGACACTCTTTGGGAAAACGGTTATAACTTTTAGCTCGGGTATCCGATTGGTACACCGTCTTTTGATTATGAAACTAGACTTGTAAGGCTTTCAGAATTGATAGGCCTTGTAGCTTGATTATTTCCCAGTAATAGCAGTTTTTAATTTGAAGTTGGAAGAAAATCTGTTTTGGGAAGGTTTTAGCAGGTTCTGGGCTGGTATGACGGTTGATTAAAAATAGTTGCAGAGCTTAGAAAATTCTGAGTTTTTAGTATGTTGTTTCTGCTTGTGTCTATGGTCTAAGGTTAAAATGTTGGGATGTTTGGACGGGTGGATTAATTCTATAAATTCGTAGACCGCGAAGGGGTCGAGTTGTCCTAAGTGTGTTGAGCACCTTTCTTGTGTTTGAGCGTATATTCATGGGATTATCTAAGGTCTTAATTAGTGTCTACCATTGATTGTGTATGATTTTGAGTTAATTGAGGATACGTGTACAGAGGCAGATACGGGCACATCCGGGATGCCGAATACAATAATCAAATCTACCTTTATCTCTGGAGATCGAGGTGAGTGTGTTTGATATATTCATGTTCAATAACATATAACTGAGTTGATGATGTATTGTTGTAAAGACGGATGTATATTATGTGATGATGATGTGTTGTTGTGAAGATGGATGTTATCATGCTAATAGATGTTTTAGCTGCTGATGATGTATTGTTGTAAAGACGGATGTATGTGGCGTGTTGTTGTGAAGATGTATGTATATCATGCTAATAGATGTTTTAGCTGTGGATATGCATGTATGATGTGTGTGAAAGATGGTATCTGCGAAGGGGCTGTGGATTGAGTTACACAGTGACCTAGGATACATTGTATATTGTGTGTGAAAGATGGTATCTGCGAAGGGGCTGTGGATTGGGTTGCACCGCGAGTACGTTGTGTCGGCTAGCTACCGGTGACAACGAGCGGGGTGTGCTCCCACAGTGACCTAGGATACATAGGATGTGGCAGACGTGCCACTTGCATGTGATTGGTTTTATACATGTTGAAAGTTGTTGTATAATGATGTTGTGTTTTGAATGATGGTTTAGTTGATGTATAACGTTGTTGTGTTTTGGCATGTTGATTTGGTTGTATTTTATTGAGCATATCTATGTCTCACACACTCTGGATTTCCTTTATGGTTTTCTAGATAGCAGGAGCTGTAGAGGGGGTCCACTACCGGTCAGCGTTGGGTTATGAAGTTGGTGTCGAGTGGATTTTTGGACATGTTGTCATCTAGTACTTTTATGGTTTGTAATATAAAGCATTTTGAGTTTATGTAAAGCTTAAGTTGTTTCTGAGTAGACAGTTGTGGGTGTTGAGTTAGTGATTTAACGTTGGCACTTTTGTTTATGTGAAGAAGTCTTCCGCTGTGTTGTTATTATAAGAGTTTATTAAGCTGATGTTGAGTCTTGTGTTGGAATGCCACGTGGCCGCACCGTTTCGGGCCCACCACGGGTGCCGTTTGCGGGGCGGGGCGTGACAATGCATCTAAGTAGAAATTTAATGCATTGAAGCTATACATAGGCTAAACTTCTACATATTCGGTTTAGTTCGGTTCGGGGAACAGTTTGGCTATCAGCTCAAACCAGAACCGAACCGAACTCATTCAGTTATCTCACTTTGCATACAATACCCACACCCACGGGAAATATTTCGGTTATGGTTTGGGGAAAAAAACCGAATACAGTTCGGGTACCCCATCGGTTCGGTTGAAATTGTCGGCCCTACACGTTCATCCTTATTTCGAATGCCAAAGCGTGGATCGACGGTCCAAGACTCGACTGGTTTTCTACAAGACCCATCCCACTCTATTTGTGGGCCACACAAGACCACAATGATCATCCAAATTGTTCATTTTGAAGAGCTTGTTAACAAAAATAAGCAATAAAAATTACTCCATCGGTCCCGTGTTTGTTGTCCACTTTAACTATTCACTACATCTCAAAAATTTTGTTATATTTTTCAATACATAATGTTACAAAATATTCAATATGAATATTGTTTGATAATTCTTTATTAGTTCTATTGAACAAAATTTTCAGAATTGTGAAAGACATTGTATATTGAAAAATATAAGCAATTGAAAAGTAACATGCAAACTTGTAAATAAAAAAGAAATTTTGGATGGAGAGAGTAATTAGATGGGAACACTAAATAACCGTATGTTGTTTTGCAAAACAAGATATGACTAAAATACTCCTTCAAATCATTTAATACTCTCTCTAAAAAATTTCCTTTCGCCTCTCTCTGAAAGCCTTTTAACACAGATCTAGGGTTTGATTGGGGGCGGCAGCGGCTCCGCCCTCCAGCCCCAACCCCACCCCGCCCCCCCCCCCCCCCCCCCCCCCCATTTTTCCTCCCCCTTTCTACTAATAACTCTCAAAGGCGACCTTTGACCTCCACGCCCATTGGTTCTTTGATCTCTTGTCCTCTATTTCCGTTCAACTCAGGGCCGTCGGGGTGAGCCCATCTTTTGTGCTCTAGTTGGTCTTTGGGGCAAGCGAATTGTGACAGCCTTGATCCGATCATTGTCGCCGTCATTAATCGTGAGCATGGGCTTTCATGCCCTCTGATTGTCTCTGTTTTGATCGGCTCCTCTATTCAATCAACAACGTATCCTTCGGCCCAAACCTTTGTCGTTTCTTAGTCTTCGGGTTTCGGACCTACAACAATCATCACAAATCCTCCGGCCCGTACCCCTGCCGTACTGATTTTTTCCCGCCATTGCATGCATCGAGCAGTCCGATCAATGCTCTTTTTAAAATGGGTTTTTCAAAAATGGTTGTAACTTGTTTTTATTCTATGGCTTCTCTTTGGGTTTTCTCACTTCTGATCGGCATTTTTTTGTTGGCTCGATGCTTGCATTTTTCTTGATCTTTTGCAGGTTTGAGCAACGGATGGGAGTAAGGTTATTGTTGGGTTTGTTTGAGCATAGGTTAGGTTATTGTTGGGTTTGTTTGAGCATAGGTTGGGAGTAAGGTTAATGTTGTGTTTGTTAGGCGTTGCATGGTGATGGCGGTGGTAGTCTTCCTAATCGGTGGTTGTATATTGTGTGGTGGTGGTAGCGGGCGTCTTTGATGGAGGTTGTTTTGTTTAGTTGTGTAGAATTAATCTGGTTGTTGTAACTGTGTGTTGATGTATCTGTGTTTCTGTTGTGTAGGCCGAAGCTTTGTCGTGGCAGCTTAGCTTCGCAAAGGTCTTCGCCGATCGTCAGCGGCAGTCTGTACTCACGATTTCACAGATAATGAATTTTCTCTCTAGTACCCAAAATAAAAAATAAATAAATAAAAAACTAGAAGTACATGGCAAGCAAAGTAAGGTAAAGCAAGAGAGACGAGGGGAAAAAGACCAAAGAACAATTTTTTTTTTCCAAACACCACTATTCAAAAGCAACTTTTTGTTTTTTTTTTTCCGAACGTCCAAGCCAGTTTCTATGCACCTCTACTAATTTCGAGACTCTAGAGGTAATAACCGGGCATAGCCTTGTGAAAAAGATAGTTTAGCCAAGCACCACTATTCATAATTCCTCGACTATTCAAAAGCAACCTATTAGCCATTAGTGAAAAAGAAGTGTGATTTTAGACTAGCATGCGTCCCATAAAATTGCATTTCTTCATGTCGCTACAAATTTGAAGTGCTTTGCTGCACTACACCGTCCACAACCCGAAAATGATTTCATTCAAGGTTGGTCCTCATTTTTTTTTTGGAGGCCTAAAGCAAATTTAAAGAAGAATTTCTTTTTGTTAGACTATTATAAGGGTAGGAGTTCCTAAAATTTCTAAAATTTTAAAGAGTTTAAAACGGCCATACCTTGAATTTTAGCATAAGGAGGCTATGAGTTTATTTTTAAGTTAAAATATAGTTCAAGGCCAGCTCTGATTTTTTTTTTTTTTAAGTTAAGAGTATTTGTATGGCCAACAATGTCAACATCTCGGACGGTGAGATTGGTCTCCCAACATTAGTCGAGATGTGCAAAAGTTGGCCGGACACGTTATAAAAAAACAATGCCAACATCTCCACTAATACTCTGTCTCTCAGTGTCTCTCCCGCTCTTCTTTTACTCTTTCTTTAGGTAGTGGTGAAAGCAGGAATTACACCACCACCCAATCCACCATTCATGAACTGAGTCACCATCCATTATCTAAAAAACCAACCAACGGGAGGCCGCCATGCCAACACCCATTTTGAAATTCTTATCATATCCTTGTATCAATAATATCCAAATTTTTTGGTTCGGTACATTTTCGGCTATTGAATTAAGTGAGAATCTGTCACCTCACGTGATCTAACGGCGAAAATGCAAAGAAACAGAGGTCTGCCGTGGAAACTATTTCAAGTGGCGGGGTTGTCAAAAGAGCATGTGGGCGATTTTTCAAACACGCTGATTTTAAATTGACTTGGTTACCACGACTCCACCTACAAGTCCAGCCAGCCGTCTATATTTTACAAATTCTATAGAAATCTCATCAATTTTCATTGAGCAAGAAAAAGAAGCCATGAATCTGCAACAACTAGCAGTGTTTTTCGATTCTGCTCTGAAAACTCTTCTTCTTCTCTTCTCCTCGTCCTCTGATGATGATCAGAAGTACTCCATCGGTGCGAATTCCAGCAGTACTGAGATTGCAAAGGGAAAGAGTGAGGAAGATGATCATGACGGCGCGGCTGGAAATAATGCAGCGGCGCAGAAGCATTTCCGGCAACTTCAACACGTCCGAATAGCTTAAGGGAAACTTTCTTGTACGTACCTCGACTAGTAAGGTTTTGATCATGGATTTCCTGCGAGATTTATTGAGGAAAGGAAAATGATAGCGAAATCATGGATGTTCTTTGAACTTCTTCACTTTGTTATCGCTAATAATATTATCTTTTGAACTTCTCGATGTACCCTTATCGAGTTTTCTTAAAATTTCTTTTTCAATCAAAAATAATATTATCTTTGGTATTACACATTTTCTTTCCATTATTTTTTGTCAATCTCTTTACAGATTCATAATCCAAAAACACGTCAACGCCCTCGTGAACAAACAATAGATTGTGACTCATCTAGCGCAAGCTCAAGTACCCCGTTTAAATTCGCCATACGCATGGTAACACATCTTTGTAGACAATTTTTGGTCATAGATTTGTATAAGTCATCGTAATCCGGGTAAGATTTTGCTGGAACAGGGGTGCATGGTTGACTAGTGGTTAGTTTAGGCTACGTGGTTACCACACACTTATTGAAACCGTTTTAGACCTTAGATTTGGCTGTGTCATTTATATCGAGGGAAAAGAAAGACATGAAGGAACGGAAAATGCTAACTACCGCCCTTTGAGTGGTGGATAATGTGTAAAAAGTGTATCGATATCCGTGAATGTGTATTGATACCTAGAATATGTATGTCGATATCTGTGAATGTGGCGGTGATTAGCAACAGTCATTTACCTTTAGTTTCCCCCATTGTTCTCTTTCTCCAAAGATGGCTCCACAAATCCTTGATGCAAATACAATCACGGGATTAAATAATAGATGCATACTCTGTTTCATGTTATAGGAGAATAAGGAGATACTTCCGTAACAACACGATCCTACGCTTTACATGTTTAAATCAAGGGTTCGGATTCTCTCTAGTTCAGTTTTTGAATTGGACGGGACGGTTCAAATCTAAACCATATATTGATATAATTAACGGTTCAGATTTGCTTAGAAAATTTTACCGGTATGAGTTTTTGAGTAAATTCAAACCATTGATTGAAGCAAATGAACGGTCTAGATTTAGATTCTCCCAACCCGTCCTAACTAAGGACCGGCAAGAATCCAATTCCTTAAATTGATAAAAAGAGAATCTTTCTTTTGAGTTATTTGCATGGAAAACATTTATAGGCTTACAATGTCCATGGAAAGTTGATGGTTATAGTACAAATTCTACATCATGTTTCGCCAGTAACTATTCAATGAAGGGTTTTCTATCTTCTTTTTTTGATCGGCAAAGGTTTTCTATCTTTTCACTCTGCCACTGCTTTTATCACTATAATCCACCTTTATTTGTGATTTATTTTGGGGAGCTCTATCGTGCATATATATAGAGACATATTCTTCATCATTTTCTACATCTCTGTATGTAATTTCATCCACTACACTAGAAAGATTTCGGCCCGAAGAGGAATAATTTTATTGGTGGAGCTTTGGGCTCTATGGTGCAGAGTTTGTACGAGCCACACGACAATCATTTTAGATATGTTATTTCACTAAGGCAACAAGTCAAATGTGAAATTCTATTTTTTTTTTTTTCTTTTTTTACTGAAGCATTAGCCTGTAGTGAGACTTATTTGTTGAGAATTGTTGAAGATTTCATTCGATATTATAAGGCAACAATACAACAGATGGTGATCAACCTTTTTACATCTCAATGTGAAGCACAAAGATGATACTGAGGCCAAGAGAAGAAGTAAAAAGAAAATACAAATACAAGGGGGCATCGCGTCTACTGTGTTTGATTGATTAAGTACAGCTTCTGACCATCACTGATCATGTCCGCATCAATAATTTTACCTGCATCTTCTGATAATACACAAGAACCACCTGGAAAGTCTAGATGCTCTGCTGCTTCTTTGACGAGCTCCTCAATGGTTTGCGGTACCCATAACATGACTCCATGTTTCTTTCGGTCTGCAAGATCCCACGGATGGAAAGGGAACACCGTGCATTTCCTCAAGTGCGTTTTTTCTGTCATTAGAAATGGAAGTTCTGTTGTTAGCTAGTTGACAATAATTGGTTAAGCTCGATTCCCCTTGTCAGCAAACTCTTGGGGCCACTGGGGGTCATTGCCCAGTTGTTAACTCCAGGGCCCCAGAATTAGTCGAGGTGAGCAAGCTGACCCAGACATCCGGTTATCAAAAAAAAGTAATATTGGTTGAAGTAACTAACCGTGAGCAATAGTATCTAAGCAGCCTGTTTTCAATTCCAAATTACATAGATAAGTATATTTTGTATGCTATACATACGTACATACAGGTTATAGAAGGACGGCTGGAGGATGTGACTACTTATTCCATTCATGCGATAGATGATTCTTAGTTATAGCGTGATGATTGAAACTCCTAGAACCCCTCCAAATTTTGAGAAGCATAAAGATGAAGTTCTAGATGTTTGGTCACACTAGCACATAGCCAATGCCAATGACTCCTAGAATGAGATGATTACTGATGCCTAAAATGACAAAAGATTTTGTTCTTGGTTTTTAAATAGCCAGTACTCCGGATATTTACCATCTGTAGTTTTTAGTTTTTCTAGGTATAAAGATTAAGCAAATTGCCTTGGCAGTTGTATTGTTATCAAAAAAATTTCCTTCGGCATTGGTTTAAGTCAGCTTAGCATAAGGGAAGCAGAAAATAGGTTTTCAACAATGCCTGTGATTTCGTGAGAGAAGTCTGGGAACTCAGCACGTTGATTGGATTTTGCATCTTCCAATAGCTTGATCAAATTCTTGTTTCCACAGATTCGTGCTTCATCAGGTGGAGTGTTTCCCCATCTGCAAATGCACATGTTGGACGCTAATTTGTTAATCACACTTGGGAGAAAAATTTACCACTGTAAAGCAAGTATGCCAGTAAGAATGCATAATCTGAAACACAAAACAAAGAATGAGCAGAAATCCATGCACGCCTATTAATGTCAAACATTTTCTCATCGAGAAGGATATTTAAAATCACTCAAAACTAAACGCTTTGTATTAGACTTCGAAAGGTTGGCATTCGATGTTTGTTTACAGACAAGAGGGCGGAGGAATTACCTGTCCTTTGAAAAGACACTAGCCCCAGCATCCAAAAGCAATGTCGCCATTAAATACAATCCTTCAGAGGCTGCCACGTGAAGTGGGGTTCGGTGGTCGTAATCTTTGGAGTTTGGATCACTACCATTGGCCAAAATCCTTTTGAGAAAATCCGAATCCCCCCTTGCAACAACTGAACATAAGAAATTACCAGCATCCTCAATCTTTAACGCAGCCCCTTCTTCAACAAGTATTTTAGCAACTCTATCATGTCCATTCTTAAGCGCTTCTAGTAAGGGTGTATTTCCAAACTTGTCTACAAAGTTTAAAAGAGCAGGTGTAAACAAAAACAAAAAAAAATAATCTGACATAGCTGATACAGGATAACAGCTTAAAAGGCCATAGGGAGAATGACAATTAACATTAGACAGTTACCTGAGATGTTGACGTCAACACCTGCTTGAATAAGGAAGAATGTTATTTCTTCGTATCCTCTTGATGCAGCAAGATGCTGTTGGAAAAATAAATTCGTAAGTAAAGGAAATGCTAACCAATGGCCATAGACCTGGTATATGTGTACAAAACATATTGACAAATGTGAAAATGTATTGGACTATGTAAAAGGTATACACTTGGGAACTTGTTATCAGGTGTATTGTCAAAAACAATAGGAGAAAGTGCAATATTCTTTATTGTAGATGGTTAAACAAGGAAGTGGATGGGACATATTTACCCAAAATAAAAAAGGTTGGCTCATCACCAATTAATTGACACTAAAGGAAGGATTCTCATTTCCAAAACC
The DNA here is from genome assembly GCA_020921065.1 of Vaccinium darrowii. Taxonomy (NCBI): domain Eukaryota; kingdom Viridiplantae; phylum Streptophyta; class Magnoliopsida; order Ericales; family Ericaceae; genus Vaccinium; species Vaccinium darrowii. The sequence goes on along the minus strand of CM037158.1, from coordinate 2,544,474 downwards.
TTCACAAGGAGGCCGAACCCAACAAAAATTTGTTCTCCATCTTTTCATGTGATTTCTGATTCTTCACTAAACAAATGAAGAATATTTTATAGAATTCTTTCAGTCAGATATTAGAAGAAAAATTACGCTAACCAGAAATGCCAAAAGTGTAAGAACATATCCTATAACTTTCCCATGTGGCTTGTAATTCTTCTCTATCCCAAGGAAATTGTAGTCAGTGGATAAAGAATCAGGCAAAAATCAAATACCAGCGTATTTCCCCGGACACCATTAGCTCCACAATAACAACTTTAAATTATTCTGGTAGCATACAAGGCAAGATTTTCAGTTCGAGCTGGTGAATTGGAATAAAAAAGAAGTTAATGCAAGTCACATTACAAACAAAAGGATTCCCCCATTTTTTGAAATATAAGCAACTCCATAAGCAAGCAAAGAGCAAAAGTTTACAACATTGAAATGACATAACAATATCTACAAGCTAAAACCATACCAACGGTGATCTTCCATCATAATCTGTCTTATTGGGATCGGCTCCAGCTTGAATGAAACTTTTGAGTTGATGCAGATCCCCGTGATAAGCTGCACTATTAACTTTAAGAGCAAGCTCAGCTTCTTGCTTTCCAATATGAAATGTAATATCAGATTCCAGTTGCTTCAACCGAACATTAGATTCCTTTCCCTGTCAGGTTATAATTTTCAGCATCTATTACACATGAATTAATTTATTCAAAAAAATACACCAAATGAAAATGTATTTTGGTGTACCGTTATATAATATGACGAAGTGCAAGAAATGACATAATCAGAGTCAATGGACCTATTAGCACATCTAAATTACCTGTAAAAGGTTGTTCAGAATTCTTCGCCCGTCATTGAAATATATATCAAGGATATTTGAGAAAGATTGTTTATCAAGGCGCAGAAGTCTACAGAGCTCACAAACTCGAACAGTATAAGGCTGAGGTATGTTGCAAAGAATAGATATTTCACCAAATAAGCTGTATGGTTCCAATTTTGAAACTGTTTCTTCTAATCCATCTGCCCCTATACCGACCTCCTCCTGTACATAAGTAGCTTGACCAATTAAAATAGTAACAATGACTAGTTTCGGACAAACCACCAAGGAATAATGAAATTCAAAGACACTAGTGATGGCTCTGGGAATGGTAATGGCATGGCAAATGGATGGTGCAAAATTCTTGACATTCAGAATGATTGGTTGAACTGACCACACCAAACCATAGAATGTTGGGGAATTGCATCAATAACCTCCAATAACGAGACTTACAACTTGAAGACAACTAGAAAAAATAGATAGACCAGCCAAAAAATTGGTACCCAACAACAACAACAATTCTGTGTTGACCTCAGGGCAGGCAGCCATAGCTTAAAATGAAGATTCATATATCCATGCATGAATCAGTAATCATATATCGGAAGCCCCAAAAAAAAGACCTACTCACGACAATAAAACTAATATTGATAAACAACAGTCCATGAAGGATGGTACCATACCAGCATACCATGACAGACAAAATAGAGTTGATCTACCACATTTCCTTGTTCCATTAGCACTTCTCCTGGGAGAAAGAACTCCTCATGGACTTTGATTACCTGCAAGAACAAAGGAATTGAACACTGCCGCATTTAAAGCCAAATGTACACAGCACTATGTTGACTGAAGTATTACAAACTTTGATGGAGCATAGAAACATGCCTCAGGTAATTATTCTAATGAATGATGAATCAATGAATTCTTAGATGTTTCCAGAAGAATAAATTGACCCATCTGGAATATGACACTCATTATCAACATTTCTAAACCTGATTTCAAGATAAATGAAGAAAGAATTTTCTGCAAAACTAATAATAAAAGAAAAAAGTTTTAAAGAAACTTAAAATGTGAAAGTACTGGTCTTGTCATTGTTATAGATCTAATATGTCTACTTTGGCAGAATAACTTACAATCTGATTGATGAATTCTGAAGAGCATCCTTCAAAAAGAGGGATTTTTTCCATGTATGACTTGTATAAAGTCTGCGAAATCTGCATAAGAATAACATCAATGAGTGATAAAAGATAGCACTCAAACAAAAACACACCACTAATTGTTATATTCGGTGCAGAACAGGTCTCACGTCCATCATCTATGACTATATACACAAGAGGATGTGTATGCTAACCTAACGAAAAACCTATTAACGACAAATAAAATATAGTAGATGTCATAAAGCAGAAGACTTGAATTCTGTTCATAAAGTAACAACTATGCACACGTGGTGCACTACGTTTATTTTTAAAAAAAAACCGCACCACGGTTTATCTCTTTCACCTTGGCGCGAATGGAGATGGGGATGTCCTGAAGAACAGAAGCTTCAGTATAGCTGCTCTCATACTGTAGCCGCACATGACCTTTGATCTGATTACGTATGTCCCTCCCGAGTCTATTTCTGTTCATATATTTCATTAGGTCTGTCATTCTATCCCTAAACCTTTCTGTCTTCGATCCTTTTACAATTAAAGCAGTCATGTTACCGATCAAATAAGCACCCAGAATCATGTCAAAAGAGACAAAAATCATGATAAATATCATTTCCCTCAGATTGACTGCATGTATATCTCCATAACCTGCAAAAGAAAGAGAACACTCAATTAGCGTATCCAAAGACCCCATCCGAAATTATCTTTCTTTGCAACTGCTGCATATGAAGTGCTACACAGGAGTTTTCATGCCAAAGTTGATATGCCTTAATGACTGGCGTCACATAACAAACAACCAGGAAATTTTCTCCCATCAGAACAGTACAATGATAACATTCATCACTAAGGTACTCCTGCCACTATAAGAACATCCAATTTGTGTCACAGTTGCAGTCCAACACTAAGAACTCTAATCGACCTCCAGCCCTTGGTGGACGATCACAAAGTTCAAGATAAAGCGGAGTATCAAATTATATCCTGGCTAGAGACATAAAGTGTCTTGTATTGAAGGGGATAGAGTTTGGTTTCCCAACAAGATACTAACTGGTAATGTAGACATCATTCACCTTCATAACTGTTTGAGTGTAGAAATTTGCAACAACGGAATTACAGAAGAAAAAATCAAATAGTCCGTAGCGCTTAGTCATGTAAGAAATGAACTCACCAACAGTAGCCATTGTGACAACGGCAAAATAAAGGGATGTTATGTACCGTCTCCACAAATCAATCTTTCTGAAGTGTGTGAAACTGTAGTCACCCATTTTTAGACTTCCAATCCACGTGTACCCTTCTTGCTCCTCAGGCAGAGTGGTAGCCAAATAGTAAAAGATGCAGGCTGCAGTATGTGTGCAGTAGAGTTCAACAGCAATAAGCTTTATAATCCTGGTAAACAGATAATTGATCCGTATATCCTTTTCCATCTTCTGAAAAAATTCAGTAACCTTGCGAACCCGAGTCAACCTGATCCACAAAAGGTACCTCACCGCTTCTTTATTTCCACAAGCCTGATTGACACAAATTGCCACGTATAGTTATTGCCGAGATAATTAATTGGCGGAGTTACACTAGAAAGGGTTTTCTGACATAGTAAATTATTTAAATGCCACTGATTTCATCCATTGGGCTGGCACTTATAGATTGGGGGTTTAATAGGCCATGAGACCAAAAAAGTTACCCCTCCTAAGTCCTATCACCCTGCCGACATCCCCCTACACCTCTCCCCAAAGATAATAATTTGAAGAAAATGAAACAAGAGAAGGGGGTATAAGCACAGAGGGGAGAAGTGGTAGATGTACAACACGACACCACAAAGTGCTTTATCTTTTGGAAAACAATTGTCACATTCTAATAAAATTAGAACCAAATGAATCGCTTTCACAAGTACAATGGGATCATCAATTTTAAAGAACGCCAAAACCAGCCATAAGTACTTGTATTCAAAGTTTGCTCATAAGTTCATTTCTTATTTCTCATCCTAAATCTAGCTCCAAGATATAATATTATTAAAACAAAAAAAAGAGGAAAATTGACATCATAGCTACAATAACATGCAATTTTACTGTCATTTTTTCCAATCTGAACTGCATGGTGCACCGTATGCTATCCGAGATATCCAGATTAGAAGTTCATCTGACTCAGAAAAATAACCACTTAACTGGGTTTGCTACATGAATCTGTCCACTTAAGAATATGCTCGGGTACACTTATACTGTAAGAAAATTGATGACGAAAGCATCTGTTATGAAACAAACTATGGACAATATAATTTCCCAATAAAAAACTATGGACTGTGTTCAAGAGAACAACAATAATCATAAATAAAGCCCCAGAAGTAGAATGAAAAAGAGAGCAACAAACAATAAAAAAATTCTACCATATTCAAAATCAGAGCAAGGTACACGAGTCATTGTATGGTGAATGCTCGACGACTAAAATTAGGGGAACAAGAAAGTGATACCTTATAGATAATGTCCCAAGGCAAACAGCCAAGAAGATCAGTGGCAAAACTAGATTTCAGGTACCTGCAAATAAAAAAATAAAAAAAAAGAAGAGGAAGAAAGAGGATTTTATCAACAAAACAATAAAGCTAATTTAATATAAAAGCAAGATCTCAAATTTGTTTTTGGTATGTCAAAAAAGCTAGTAGCTTCTAGAATGACTCTTTTCAACTTTTGGTAAAATAAGTTTGCACGTTTTGGACTACAGAAAGCAGTCCATACAATCTCGACCACCCATTTCAGTTTATGATGGTCCAAATTTGTTGAAACACTCTCGATCCTATAACATCTTACAGTTTTTAACAAACTTGGGCTATTAACTGTTGAGATGGACGATCGAGATAGAAATGAAGTCCAAAAACTACGTATGAACTAAAGAGCGCCGGTCCTAAAAGAAAACTAACCGAATAAAGAATTGCTATTTTACACAACCCAATATGTGATTATTGGAAGGTAAAAGAGAACTGACCGAAGAGCAATTAGGTTGCGCTTATGTACAATTTTGTAGGTCTGGCTATCTCTGTAGGCGACGAAGAATTGGAGGATAATGTCGACGAGGAAAGCTACTTGACCAACGATGTCCAATACGAAAAGCTTGTTGGGTAATCCCCTGAAGAAGCCGAACTCCAGAGGTGTAAAGAATGAAGAGTAGATTGCCCACACCAGGATGAAGTGCGTCCATGCCCGATACCACCTGAATTGCAAATGCTCTGGTTATCGTTTTCTCTGTTTGTCTCAGCATGAGGATCGAAAACATTATAGTACAAAAGCTGGTTCTATTTTGGCTAATTATAAATAGCTACTACTCCGTTAGAAATGGATTTTATTATTATTATTATTAATATTTAGTGGATTTTTCATTTTTAATTCGTATGTCTTTTAATTTTCAGCCCCTTCCTTTTAAAATTAACTAGAATAATAAAATAAAAATTGAAAGAAAAAGCAAAATTATGAATCATTAAAATTGAAAATTTCTTAAAACCAAAAAACTTTTTGGAGACTTTTTTTAAAATCACTTAACTCAGGATAAGTTCACGCTATATTTTTTGTCTTCAAACTAATGCCAAAATACCACTCGTTTCTATTGAAAAAAATCATTTAACCCATTTAGCTAGAGGAAATGAGTTGTCCTGAATAATAGAATTTTTTCTACTAAATACCGAAAATACCGTTTAATCAATAAGGTGACCTCATCCTCAAACTATTGGAAGACAATAAACAACAAAATTCAAATTTCATTAACAACTAGAACACTTCTTGCATCTTCACACGACAAGATTTGAATCGAAGGTAAAATTTAACTCGAAGTATGAATACATGGCGAAAAGCTTAAAGTACTGAAAATCTCACCTCTATTCTGTCAATGCAAAAGATTTTTTTAAAATTCACCTTTAATGCAAAAACTTCATTTGTTAAAATTCTTAAAAAAATAATAATAATAACCAAGTGAAATTGAAAAAGTATCTCTATCATAAGTTTTATGTACTGATAGTAAATAAAGACCTGAAAGCCTAAAAAACTACTTTTTGAAATAGGGTTAAGAATTTCATTATAAATGTCATCCGTAAAAAAAAACTACTTGCATTTCTCTCTTCCTAATACTCTTTCTTCAAAATTGTTTATATGTCAATATATTACCACAATTACACAATCATTGAAGATAAGATCCACACGTGGTGGGAGCCACATGAAAGCATAACTCCCCCATCCCAAACGGTTTGAAAGTTCGTCGTTTTCGTGTGGATCGCGCGGTTTTATACAGGAACAGAGATAACGTAGAGAGAGAGAGAGAGAGAGAGAGAGAGAGGAGGGGTACCTGTTCTCAGGATGGATGACCGTACCTTTGGAAAGGTCTTTGATGCCATTGATCACACTCTCTCTGCTAAACTTCCTTCTGAAAGACTCCAGTCCCAACTCCCTATTCAGCAAATTGAATCGGCTTCCACGCGACGCCTCCAGTCGTTCTCTCACGTCTTCCACCTCGAACTCCTCCTCCTCTTCCTCGTCTCTCCTCATTCCGTTCCTCTCCTCCTCTCTCCTTCCGTTTCCACGCATTTTCCCAACACAGCAATCAATGTTCAACTACCAATCGAACAACTCCACGCCTCGATCAAAATATCAAACTCTCTCTGGGTTTTTTTTACAACTCAGATGTCCGGCCAAACAGTGTCTCTGGATTTTGAGGGGGTGTAGAACGATCGTACCCCCAAAATTTTCAAAAATTCTGACGCTATTTGCCAGATAATTGCGAAATTTATGGTTTTCTTTTCACCGCAAAATCATAAGATCAATAAATATCGCAGACAGTTTTGTACTCCATTTCAAAACATGGACCCGTCCTGTTCTACCTGAACTCTCTGCACACAAAGAAACGAGATTAAAGATCTCTCTGCTTTTGTGTTCGAAATATGTAAAAACAGGAACCTTTGTTCTGCAGGCAACGATGCTGAAGTTCTTAAAACAATCACAAAGAACCGGTGAAATCAAAAGGATCGAAATTGAGAAAAACTGACCGCAAGTGTAGTAGTTGTGTCAGGGAAAAGGAAATCACGAGAGCGATTCCCAAGAAGAATCACGAGAAATATGTCGACGTTCGAAACCGGCTTTTGCTTGGATTGGGACGTGCATGCTTCTACGGAAATCGATCCAATGCCTTTTTTACTACACGATCTTTGTCACGGAGAAAAGGCGTACGCAGTTATTAGGGCGGATTGAGAGATTTAGGAGAGTGAGAGAGATATAGAAGAGGGTTAAGAAGGTGAGGATGAGAATCGGTTGATCGCAAAATCGTAATAGTAAACCCAGCGTATCACAGCAGTGTGATATGCGGTACATTACCACATCCCCTTTTTATAGGTAAAGTCGGGGGCCCTTTTGTCTTTATCTCGTCATGCAATTTCGGCATTCTTGTATTTTACTTTTTTAATCCCGATGGCGACGGGTCTATTATCAGGTGTTTCACCCAGGTTCGCGGTGTGTGCTGTGCAGCCAAAAGTGCGTTGTTGTAAGAGTTTTTTTACAGCAAAAACTTTTTCTAACTAGTCACGTTCGCACAAACACAGGTCCCTTTATTTGCTTTTGCTTTTGCTTTTGTTTTTGGGTTTTTCAACTCAGTGTTTCTGATCCGACTCAATGGGGTGACTCAGTGAGGCAAATCGGCTGCACCTGTTTCTGAGTGCAGATTAGTTGTCTTTTTTATTTGTTTTGTAATGGTTTGAGCTGGGTATCCATTGGGTTCTTTACTGTTAACTTTTGATAGGATTCATCATCCTGTCTTGTAGGTGTTAGGTCTGCTTCGGCAGGTGTTAGGGGTGAAAATCGGTCAGTTCGGTTTTCGGGGTGTTCGGGACCGAACCGATCGGTTCGGCGTGATTTTGCTGGGAACCGATCCCGACCGAAAAAATAATGGATCAATCGGTTTGGGGTGGTTCGATTTTTTCGCTTTTTTTGGTCCGGCATTAAAATTGAGATGGACGGCTGTGATTTGTTATTTTTTGCGGGGTCAATTTCAGGAAACCGAGATAGGGGTGGTTTTCGGTCCAAATAGGGGCGGTTTCAGGGTAATTCGGTCCAAAACGGGATGATTTTAGGATATTTCGGTTCGGTTCGGTTTGACAAAAATTCCGGGAAACCGAACCGAGATGTATTTCGATTTTTTTTTCCAGGTTGGACCGACCGAACACCGAACCAAATTTTTTATTTTTCGGTCGGTTCGGGTCCCGTCGATTTTTTTTTTCATCCCTAGCAGGTGTGTCTAAGAGTCGGTGGCCTTGTAAGCCTTACCATGCCATGCTCATTTCAATTGTTAGTGGTTTTTCATTCATGTATTTGGATGTAATCGATGCCGAATGGCATTTATAATGAAATTCTTGACCTCATTTTAAAAAAACACAGGTCCCTGGCATTAAGAGAACACCTGTTGAGTTGACACTCGTAAATAAATAAATAAATAAATATATATATATATATATATAATTTGGTCCAAAAAATTAAAAAAGAGATAGTCCTCATGGAGGAGATTTGTGAGGGAGTCCTTAGGAGATAATGATTATATATATATATATATATATATATATATATATATATATATATATATATATATATATATATATGGTTTTGTGCACATAATATGATCAATCAAACCATTTACAAACCGGGATAAAAAAAAAACCATTTACAAACGAAAAAGGACAAGATAAATGAGTCAAGTGTCATCCATAATCCATAACACTAGTGAGATGGCACAATTAAGAGGAAGGGTGTTTTGGCCTAATTTTGATTTTTGATTTTTTTTTGGTTTTTTTTTTTTTGCCTTTGTTAATTTTGTGGGTTATTGGTCTGAGGGAGCTACTGTCCCTTCTGAGACAACACTAGTTCTGATGATTGGAATTGTTAACTTCGAAGTTCGAAGATCTCGTCAAGTAGAACAAATGTATTAAAAATTAGCTCAATCAAATATCATTAAGTACTTATCTCACTGGAACATTTTTATCTTGAAAAGAATGTATCCGAAACACTAGATTAAACCCACTGAAATCCATTATTGCCAAGTTATATGTATACCAATCAGGTACTCAATGATATCCAATCGAGCTGATTTATGGTACACTTGTTCTACTCGACGAGCTCTACGATGTGAAATTTCCAATCATCGGAAAAAGACCAGAGAGGACCAAAATTGCCGGAGACAGCAAATATTGTCCCTCAAAGCGACAGCAGGCCTTGGTACGTGTCAAAGATCTGAGCATAGAAAGTAAAAAAATGTGATCAATACCTTAAAAAACGTTCGCGTAAGATGAAAATATTTCAAACCAAACATGTTTTTTGGGATTATTTTCCTTCATTCAAAATACAAATTATTTGATTCATATTTTTTTTTCTTTTGGCTTATTTTAAAACGAACCAATAATTCACAAAAATAAAATTGACGTACAACTAACAAAGGTGATTTTTTAAATAAAGACAAAAAAAAAAAAAAAAATCCAACAGAACAAAACACCCCTGAAACATCCGTGCACTATTCATGAATCAAATCCGTACATATTAAAAAATAAAATTATTGGACTTTATTGTCATCCATTAACTAAATGGTAATCGGCCTCAAATCACTCAACTTCGTGGACTCTTATCGAAATCATTTGATTATCAAAATGTTTTAGCTATAAGATTTCAGAAAATATCAATCTTGTCAAAGATTACGTCGATCAAACTTCACTCAATATGATTCAGTAAAAAGAAAAGTAGAGTCGCAAACTTAATTGAAACCCATTTACCTCAGATAAATGTGTAATATTCGATAAATATATTTTGACTTGATTTAGTTATTGACAACCTTTGACACATCAACAATTTTGTTCATCTGAAGTGAGTTTGAAAAATATCACAAAAGACCTCTACAAGAAGATCGAGCTCAGATGAATTTGACTCAATTCTTTTTACTAGCAAATGATCTGCTAATCAAAGAGTCCTATATATAATGGGAATGGAATCCGTGATAAACCTAACCTAAGTCACATAATTTAAACGCACAAAACTGAAAGCGTCTTTGAATCACATCTTGAACTACGTGACCGAGAGCCTGACAAACCTAGCTATTTCGTTGAACGAATAATAATCAATCCTACTTTTGTCACCAAAATTCCGATTCATATTCTATAATGCGTTTTAAAAAGAAAAACAGAGTGATGAAAATTGTGGAATACGCAAAATAAAACATATGCTAATGCTAGTGCGAATTCATTGAGTACACGGAACAAAATTAACTTCGTGTCATTGTAATCGCAATTTATAGCACGAGGCATTTATATATATATGTTTCAATTTCTTTTTAATAAAGGCTACTTAAAAGATCTAATTGGTGACAAAGATGGCGGCTGCATAGCTGTCTGTTTGGATGTCTTACCAACGTATCCCTTCGCATTGTTTGACCTAGGGGTGACAATTTTCAACACGACACGGAATTAGCGTGTTAAGGTTAGTTATTTCTGACACGAAACACGAATATGACACGACACAATAACGTGAAAAGTTAAATAGGTCGGGTTAGGGTTGAGAGAATTCTGACACGAATACGGCACAAGAATTTATGGAAATACACTATAACACAACACGACGTTCGCAGGTTAGAGTCGGCTATTTCTGACACGAAACACGAATATGACACGATATAATAACACGAAAAACTAAAGAAGTCGGGTTAGAGTTGAGAGAATTCTGACACAAATACGAGACGACACGACATGACACGATACCACTTGTGTTTTACGTTTCGACTAGTGTTGTTTTTTTTTTTCTTTCAAAAAGGTTTCAATTGACCAACCCATAGTTTGGATGTCTTCTACTTTATTTTTATTTTATTTAATATAGCCTATAGGTTCTACTTTTCGTGTATTTTCTGAAAAATGTTCGATATTTTCATCCAAAAAAATTATCGGGAAAAAAAAAACTAAAAATTGACTTCATAAACTTTAAACATTCCAAACGTTGGAATCATTGGAGGTTTACCTAATCGTTAACATGCCCTAAAATTAGTTGAGGTACAGTACAAACAAACTAGCCTGAACATCTCGTCATCCAAAGTAAACTACTCCATTGAGTGGTGGTGACGCGAGATTAATAGTAGTGCCTCCACACGGATGTCCAATGCTGATGTTAGTGGAGGCCCATTTTTTTTGGGCTTGGCTGCTTATTGCCATAAGACATTGTGCTTATACATGCAAGAAAGTATTGGCTACTAACTAATTGTGACAAGAAATTAATTCAGTGGAGCTTTTAGCAGCTTCCAGATAATGTTAATTAGTTGAGAGAAAATGTTGAGACCACCCAAAAAAAGGGCCAATCGCTGAACTAAAGGTATTAGTTCAACTCTTGGATGCGTTGTCACTGTCAGTCTGTCACATAAGCTAAAAAATGCACAATCTAACAAGCAAGGGCAAGGACACAGACACAGACCCAAATAAAATACGGACATGTGATACGACAATTTTAAATTAATGTGAAAACGAACATAGTTAGGATGCGACAAAAATTAAGAGATCCACATGTTCTTAATTGTGATTAATGCAAATGTGAAATCACCAAATACCCAAATCATTGAAATTCAACACTAACTTGGCATAAAAGTGAAATCACATCATGGTCCCATACATGTCTCACTTAAGACAGTGTTTTTCGTATATTGCGACATGTTGATTGTCTACTTGCGAAAACCCTTTGTATTTCACGTGGCCCTCGTATATACTGATGTGAAGGTCACTTAATTGTTTTATATTTTAGTAAGCAACATACTTCTTGTTAATGGAAGTTCGCAGTGACCAATGACCTGTTTAATTTTATAAAAACCAATAATAAACTCACAGTTTTGAACTATTTCTTTGGGTATATAGTTTTAAACCAATGGGCTGATGTTTAAGATCACAAAACCAAACCAATTATGCTGATGTCTTAGCCCACCTTCAAGATAGTGCGCTAACCACAAGAGATGGTGATTTTGTTGGGCCAGGGTTCACCATGTTGACCATTTATTCCATTTTCAGTTTCCACGTCAAAATTGATTTGAGATTCAATAGTCCAGATTCATTTGAAATTCAATAGTCCAGATTCATTTCAGATTCACTTAAATCTGAACTGTTAAATTCAATAATCTAGATTCATTTCAGATTCACTTGGGACAGTTAAACTTCGAATTCTGGGTACCGACTTTTTGAACTAACAACCACTACCATGCTTCTCCATCTTATACCTTATGTTTTTATCGCTTGTAAGCGTAAACAATCACACACAATATATAATGCAAAACAATAAACGGATTCTTACTCTTGCAAACAGGAACGGAACCAAAAATACTGGTTAGTAAATCCAAAATACCGGTTAGCTAAAATTCCATATACAATGTGTCCGAAACCGTGCGATATGGGTGGACCAATGTACATCGAACGATTATGAACACAATTGTGTTTTAAAATCGTATGTATAGAATTGGTCTTATGTTTTGGAAGTTAATTACTAGTACTAATCAAGGAATCATTCTAAGCTATCAACGGTGTGTGTTTACATGTGCACCTAACCAATATTCTCTATCCATAAATTCCGGTTCTTTTTGCCATTCCAAAAATTCCGATTCAATTGTGGTATATTTTTACTACAATGTACATATAGTAGAAATGTATTTCTTTAAAACAGTGGCTTTTTGTTTGCTGATCTTTCTTTATACGGGAAGCAATTGTAAAATTAAAGAATGTCAAGTCTTTTTGTTTGGGGTTACAAAATTCATTGTCTTTGATAACACAATCGGTTTATGATAGTTAATTTAAATAAGTCAAGATGGTTAATTCGAATATTCGCAATAACTAATTGTAGTAACATCATAAGGGCAAAATAAACGAAACGTAATAAATGGAGCAAATATTATCGTATTTCAGGACTATTTAAATCGTAGAAATTCAATCTTTTATGTACGCGCACCAAAGTCCTAAATTTGCGAAGATGGTTATCATAGGCTTGTCCAGAAGAATTTTGATTCATTATTTTCCTGAGAAATAGTTCAAAAACTATTTGTTCTTTCAATCAGAAATTCTCTCTCTCTCTCTCTCTCTCTCTCTCTCTCTCTCTCTCTCTCCCCACACTTTTACGATGGTTTCATGCTTTTTTTTTTTTTGTTCATCAACAATTCTTACACGACAAAAGAATGGTTGGTGTCCATGGCATATCATAGAATGAGCGAGAAATATACGAGTATTTTTACACAAGTGATGGTGGACGTACTCGTTTCTGTAAGCAATTGTAATTTGGTTTATATAAAGAGATTGTGTTGCTGCTTTGCTTTTGTTTCATGAGTTCTGTAGTTTGGTTAATTACTTAATCATTTGTTATCCTTGTGCTGTTTGATAAGGAAATCAAATAATCCGCTACCATTTCATTTTCCAAATCTCTTATAGATCAAACAGATTATTTTTTTTTATATGTTTAGATCTTTTTCTTTACTCCACAAATTCCATCCAAAAAAATTTAGCACAGTTGTATGTGGTGATTTTTGAGCGTTCAAAGCCACATTTGAATACAAAATCTCTCAAGCAAAGTAAATCAGTGGTCACAACTATTTGTCTAACCTTCATGTTTGTTTTTAGTGGTCTTATAGAATCTTTTTCCAACTTCGATCTATATTTTTACACATTTGTGACTCCTCTGGTCAAGACACATCGTTAATTCTCAAAATTACAACGAAAAGTTGAACGGAAATGAAAAAATAAACAACACCAAGAAATGTACCAGAGCAAAATTTTTGGAAGAACGGGAAACCTACCCCATTCCACTAACTCGAAAAGCTAGCCAACTAATTGTGATTTTCGAGGCAAGTCATTCTCTCACAATACATTGCATAAAAAACTAAATTTTTTATAAAAAAAAAACACCCTTAGTGGAACACCCCAAAATAGGAAAGTGAATTCCCTAGCTTAAAATATAAGCGTCTAACTAGAATAAATAAAGGAAATTCGGAATAACTTGTGGGCCTAATTTCGTGGTGCTAGAATAGGAACCTAAAGTGTTGGGTTGGGGCACCGCCTATTGGGCCAAACCCATTTTCATTTTTAAATGTCCAACTTTGTAATTCTAATTTATTAGAAAATTGTCATCGTTACATCTTTCGCTTCAACTTTTACATTCACTTTTTATTATTGTCATTGAAGAATATATCATCATTAAACTATACTCACCAAATTTTCAAATATATATATATATTTATATTTAAGTACAAAATAGGAAATTTACCAACTTTACCAAGTAACGTTTTCAAATGGACCAAATGAATCAAATAATGGACTCAGAAAAAGCAATCGGAGGGAGTACTATGCTTTTTTCGTGTAGTACTTGCTTTTGTTATGTAGTACTATTTGTTTGTCTAAAATGAATTAAACTTCTCATGGAAAATGAAAAGGTTAAAAAACCATTCCATTTAACTTTCTTTTTAATAAATCCGTACTCAAATCTTGATCCGAGTCATCCGACAAATAAACCACCATAGGAATTAGTTGTTCTTTATTGTTTCTTCAATAATCCCTCCTCAAGGGGCTTATACCTCAGAGCTCGCAGGTTCGATTCTTAACATCATCAAACCGTAAACTTCAACACCTAACATTATCAAGGTTCGCAGAAACTAACCTGATAGTTAAGACACCGTGTTAATGAGAAAAAATGAGTTTCGTACACACTCATACTGATGTGAACTAGAAGTACCCTAATTTTGGGGGGTTAGGCCGCAAGAGAATAATTTCTTTTGAATTCTCAAGTCCTAACGTGAATGGCCTACCTTTGAGCGGACCGGAAAAGAATTAGTCAAATTGTGCATAAGCCAGCTGCTCGAACACCTCTAACCATCGAAAAAATGAAAACAGATGTATTGTCAAGCTTTCGCAGTATGTTACAATATCTCTACTCTCTTTTTTTTGTTGATAATCTGCTCCCCATGGAAATTTCGTTTTCCTTTCCACATCACTGCAGTATTTCTTCTTGTGATATTGTTTGTGAACAATGACATCATCTACTTATGTTCTCATGTTTGACTGTACAAGTATATATGCATAAATATACATAATAACCCCCTAAAAGTTATTGCTTTTGCATCACTCAAACAATATCACAAGCCCTATCTAAAAATGTCCTTAATCGCCAGTATTTTCTTGCAAAGAGAAAATTAATATTAGCCAATTAATTATACATTTTAATCCATGTGCGATATTAGCCAAGATTAATGAAAAAAAAAATTTACACATTTGGTTGCTCATCACCTCCCCTAACTCTCTTCAAAAAATTAATTACCAGGGAAATCTTGATCCGAGCCATATATCCGACTAAAAACTCCATCACAGCAGTTAGTTGTTCTTTATCATCTACAGTATTCGATAATCTCTCCTCGAGGGGCATATATATCTCTGAGCGCGGATGTTTGATTCTTAACATCATCAAACCGTTAACTTCAAGTTAGTCAAGAGACACCATGTTAATGAGAAAAAATGAGTTTAATTCAATTGAAGCAGTATTAAGTGGAGGCCAAAGGTTTAGTCTAGTTGGTTGGTGGGGTTGCTCCCCACATAAGTGACCAGGGTTCGATTATTGGGGATAGGCCAAAAGAAAGTAATTTCTTGTGAATTCCCTAATCTTGGCATAGATTGCCCACCTTTGGCCAAACTAGGGAGAGGATTAGTCGAGGTGCACGTAAGCAGACATGAACACCTCTGACCGTCAAGTCGGGGGAAAAACAAAAAAACTAGTGTTAGACGGCGAGCATGTTGCCCTTGTGCATGCCTAGCCTATTTAGGGTTTAAGGTTTCACAGTATGTTAATTACAAATATCTCACCCTTTTTTTGGTAATCTGCTCCCACATGGAAATTTCGTTTGCTTTCCACATCACAGTATTATGCTCTGTTGTAATGAACTTTAATGAACAATGGCATCATCTACTTATTAGTATCATGTTTGACTGTAAATATCACATATAGAGCAATAATCATTGTCACATACAAAACCAATAGATCGAAATGATTTTAGCATACCATATACTATCATTGTCTCATACCAAACCAATATCACATAATTAACCTTCCCTACTGTAAAAGTTAGCATCTCTTTTTTGTCCTTACATAGGTCCAAAAAGTGTAAAACTATAGTGTTTTTGGTCTTCATGTAAATCCACTCAATTTTAATTTTGTCTTTTAGTGTTTATATTAAAGGCAAAATAATTTTTTTAAAAACACTAAAAGATAAATTTAGAGAGCATTTTTTTAAAAATTATTTTCCTAAAACTAATTCCTATCCACTAGGAGGTAATTGGTTCGGGTGGTTCAGGGCCAAGTTCTCCGGGACCGAATATACGAAGGGACCCGTACCAGTTCAGGTTGGGGTGGGATGAGTCTGATCCTGTCCGATTGGGGATACCGGTTGACCAAAATTGGCCTAGCTAGGCCCACAGGCGTCAAACAGGTCGTGTCGTGCTAGCATGTCCCATTTAATTTCGTGCCAACCATGCTTCATGCCGTGTCGTGCTGGCCCATTTACTAAACCGTGCCGTGCCATTTCTTAATAGTGTCTGCCGTGCCGGTCCATTTACTTAATCGTGCTGCGTCGTGCCGTGCTATTTTGTAATCGTGCCGGCACATTCCGAGTTTTGTCAAATTTTTTTGTATAATCTAGCCAAGTTTCATCGATTTTTTTTTTTATATCTAATAACTATAGCTATATTGACTTATTACAAAGTATATAACATATAATTCAAATTTTTTTGTATAATCCAATCGAGTTTTGACGTATTGAGATTTGCAAAATATTTGTATTGATTTACTATTAAAAAAGTGTATAACATATATTTAGAAAATCCATCATTACAAATTAAATTTTTTTGGTACATTAAAAATTAATATTTGTTGTGTCGCGCTGCGTCTAGCCAACTTCCGTGTCGTGCCCGTCTAGACCGTGTCGTGCTTGACCTAGTTCCGTGCTTTGCCCATCTAAAATTGCGTCAGTGCCGTGTTGTGCCACATTTAAATGTGTCGCGTCATGCCGTGCCTGTGCCCACCCCGCCTGTTTGACACCTCTAGCTGAGCCAAATCAATTTTCACTTTCAGTATACAGAGGCTCAAGTATTTTTTGAAAAGCTAATACAAAAGTGAATCTGTTTATTTGGTTTTTAATCTCAGTTTGGTTCGGTCCTACATCGGTCTAACATTTCGGCTCGGGTGTAATTCCAGACAACCGGGATAGAACCGAAACTAAACAAAAACCGAGACATATTCCAGTTGGGTTTTTGCGGCCAGTTCGGGTTCGACGGTTATATTTTCACAACCCAAACTATCCAGTTTTTGTTTTGTGTTGTGCCTGCCTAGGGCCGGCCCTGGAAGTAAGCACACCAGGCGCTGCTTAGGGCCTCCAATTTTTAGCCCAAATTAGGGCCCCCAATTTATAGGGAAGTAATATATATATATATAAGGAGAGTTTCTAGTCAGGAAGTCCTGACTTTGCTTAAAGTCATGACCTCACCTTTCTCGATTGAATTTTGATGATCCGAATCGTTCAATGTGTTTAGAACGTGTTTTTAAGGGTCTCTGCGATGAATCATCAAGAAAAATGACTGGGAAGGGCTTCATCTGAGCAGCTTTTCATACAAACCATAGATATATAATTTATGAAAAACTGTTCGGATGAAGCCCTTTCCGGTCATTTTGTTTGATGATTCCTCGCAGGGGACCCTTAAAAACACATTCTTAACACATTGGACGGTTCGGATCATCCAAATTCAATCAGAAAAGGTGAGGTCCTGACTTTAAGCAAACTCAGATATCCCTGACTAGAAGATTTCCCTATATATAGCATATGAAATTGACTAGAAGATTTCCAATTTTTAGCCTAATTTTATATATAGCATATGAAATTAACAAATTGGCTATGATAGCTCAATTGGCATTTTTTGGGCCCCAATTTAGTCTTTGATCATGGGAACCATGGTTCGAATCCCCCAACTAGATTCACTTCTTTCAAGCTTTCTTCTTCTTTCATTTTATATTTTGGTTACAAAGAACTTGACACAAAGTGATTTTAGTGGACTTATTCGCTAATGTGATGTGCATTATGTAACCCGTGTTTAGTGATATAGATGAATATATTATGCCATATGACCTCAGTTACTCTAATAAACTTTGCAAAATTACTAGTAAGTAATTGAGAATATATTACTTAGGCCCTATTTCACAAGCTCGCTTAAGGCCCCGGGAATTTCGGGGCTGGCCCTGCCCCCCCTATCAGCTAGCCTTTCTAATTAATTTTGTTTTTTGTGAGAATGCCATAAGTGGCAAGTTTGAAAAACAATTGCCATTCCAAATCAAGTTAAATAAATGTATACATAACTGGGCAGAGGCTAGAGCTCTGGCCAGTTGCTTTTCTTTGGTCCCTCCTCCTTGCATGATCATAATACTACTCCTCCATTAGGGCTTTTGGTTTGTGAGTGCAAGAAAACACAGGAGGAGTTCATTTGGTAATCGGTTCGGGTGGTTCGGGAACAACCCCTCCGGGACCGAATATACGAAGGGACCGGTACCAGTACGGGTTGGGGTGGGGTGGGATGGGATGGGATGGGATGGGTCCGGTCCGGTCGGGGATTCCGGTTGACCAAAATTGGCCTAGCTGGGCCTAGAGGTGTCAAATGGGATGTGTTGTGCCGGCATGGCCCATTTAATTTCATGCCAACTGTGCTTCGTGCCATGCCGTGTCAGCTCATTTACTAAACCTTGTCGTGCCGTTTCTTAATTGTGTCGTGCCGGTCCGGTCCATTTACTTAATTGTGCCGTATCGTGCCGTGCCATTTTGTAATCGTGCCGTCTCCGTGCCGGCACATCTCCGGGTTTCATCAAAAAAAAATTGTGTAATCTAGCCAAGTTTCGTCGATTTTTTTTTTTTTGTATATCTAATAACTATAGCTATATTGACTTATTACAAAGTATATAACATATTATTGAATTTTTTTTTTTGTATAATCTAGCCGAGTTTCGGCGTATTGAGATTAGCAAAATATTTTTATTGATTTACTATTAAAAAGTACGTAACATATAATTAGAAAATCCATCATTCCAAAATTAGTTTTTTTTGGTACATTAAAAATTACGTAGTATTTGTTGTGTCGTGCCATGGGCCGTACCCCGTGCCGTGCCGCGTCTAGTCAACTTCCGTGCCGTGCCCGTCTAAAACTATGCTCGTGTCGTGCCATACCACATTTAAACACGCCAATACGCCATGCCTGTGTCAGCCCAACCTGTTTGACAACTCCAGCTGGGCAAAATCAGTTTTCACTTTCAGCTAGCCTTTCTAATTAATTTCGTTTTTTGTGAGAATGCCATAAGTGGCAAGTTTGAAAAACAAGTGCCATTCCAAATCAAGTTAAATAAATGTATATACATAACTGGGCAGAGGCTAGAGCTCTGGCCAGTTGCTTTTCTTTGGTCCCTCCTCCTTGCATGATCATAATACAACTCCTCCATTAGGGCTTTTGGTTTGTGAGTGCAAGAAAACACAGGAGGAGTTCATTTGTGTGAAGCCTCTGCAGGTATGATCAATGCAAGATGTTCATCACTCTGGTGACAGTCATTTCTTTAATGCTAGCTTTGTTTTTCCTTAATTTCAAGACAATTCTTTTAAATATCTCTTTAATTAATTTGTCTAATTCCTAGTCTTTTTGTGAGAAGGTGTAATTGTACAAGTCTCTGTTGTTTCTTCCTGAATTTGTACACTGAATTGGTTTTGCTTCTTCCTGAATTTTTGTACTCTTTGTGAGGTGTAATTGTAGTAATTGTTTCTTCTAGAATTTTTCCGCCACAGATTTGGTTTTGGTTCTTAAGAATTTTTAAGAAAAGCCCACAAATGCATTTGATTACTATAAATTTACGACTTGGATTATCAAAATAGCCCACAAAACGATCGTCACTCGATACATTTTCTACAACATTTTATGCACATTTCTTCATCTGTATACTACTGTAAAAACACTTTTTTTTTTCATGAAAATGCACAACTCGAAACCAAGATCAATTAATCACTTTTTTGTTTTGTAATGTGCATGAGAAAGGGAAGCCATTTCTCACCCAATCTCACCATTTTTTTTGTGAGATTTGGTGACAAAGGGGAAGAGTCAATCGAAATTTTTCATTTTTGTACCCTTCATTTCTATCCAATTTTTTAAATATGGCTTGTACTAGTATTTATCTCTTTAATAAATTTGTCTAATTCCTAGTCTCTTTAATTAATTTGTCTAATTCCTAGTCTCTTTGTGAGGAGGTGTGATTGTATAAGTGTTTTGCTTCTTCCTGAATTTTTACTCTTTGTGAGGTGTAATTATAGTAATTGTTTCTTCCTGAAATTTTTTCCACCACAGATTTGGTTTTGGTTCTTAATTTTTAAAAATCGGCGAATTTTTGGTTTTGACATTGCCAATGTGATTCTCTTGTCCTTTAGAAAAACATCATTTCGAACCATATCTTCTTAATTACTTGGGATTATTTATTGCGCGACTCATGTTCTCAACTACTTTTAGAAAAGAAACCGTACCCCCACCAGATATACAGTCCATTACGATCCAGATGAAAAGAAACCGTCTGGTTTTCACTTCCAGATCGTAGTGGTTTTAAGTTTCTGTTTCGTTTTGGTTTTGTCAAAAACTTGGACCAAACCAACTCCATGTCAATACTATTGTCTCCCTGTTCTATTGGAAATTCATTGTTTCCTTCCACACCACGCAAGACACTAGTTGCTAAAATGTTAAATGAGCAATGACATCTACTACTTGTTGCTATTATGTTTGTACCTCATTTGGATGAGTGTGAGTCAACTGTCCATGTGTTTTTTTAAGAATCATTGTCCGAAATGTCACGACTATCTATGTTGTACATCCCGGGTTTGTTTATCTAATGCTGAATTGTACAATTTATTGTCATCTCGTTGAGTAGGTGACCCGGGACAAATCCAAATTCATCGGACATCTGTAGCATATGATAGAAGCAATTTATCTTTTTAGCATTCATCCAATTCATTGTTTGTTAAAATGTTTGTTCCTGTTTTGTAAGTCAAATTGGGCCAGTGGCTCCGAAGTCTAAAGTTGGGGTTTTTGAATTGGCCCTTTGTTGTACCAAAAAAAAAAAATCTGGGCTTTTATATATACTGTGTACAAAAACTAGGGGTGAGCATGGACCGGATTGGTTCGGTTTTGTAATAAACCAAGAACCAAACCACTATCTACGGATTATGAATTTGAAGAACCAAACCAATCCACAAAAGGCATAGAACCAAACCAATCCAAACCATTAAACTATGGTTCGGATTCGGTCTCGAACCACGGTTTGCTTAAAATTGAGATATTATTTCCATAAACTATTTAGAGTACTTAAAACTAGCATGAACCCGTGCTATGCACGGCTATTGAAAAGAAAAAATGAAATGAAAAAGATTTTAAGAACCTATTTTGTCACTGCAATGTTTGTAAATCGAAATAATAAATTAGGTTGATCCTTAAATAATAGTTTTTTTTTAATTAGATTTTACAAATAGTATTTAAAATATAAATGTATTTTAAAATTTAACACCCGGGAGCTTATCACGAAACACCCTGGAATAGTGTGATACAAAATAACCAGTGCTATATTGTTGCTATGCACAGAAGAAAATACCAAACCAAACTGAACCTTATGTCCCAATTAATTGGAGTCGGTTACGTGATCTTGTTTTTCCATTGAGCTCTATCAAGGGCTACATATTCAAGGAGATTTAAAGAACTCATATCCTTGCTGGAGTAAAACATGTTGGAACTCTATGGTTACTCACTCACAAATTTCGTTATCTTACAAAACCAAATGAGCATATAGACATGAGAAACGATTCAAATTTTTTAAACTAACTACCATTTTTGCTTCATCTTGGATGTTATGTGCATTATTTGGCTATTTGGGTTGTATATTGGTTTTTTATCGGTTTGTTTTGTATTGTTTCACTCATCGCAAACTTTTTTCCTCAAGGGTGGCATTTGATTGAGAAGTTATGTATCATTATGATTAGTTATGAACTTCAAACATTTTTTTTAATTAGATTTCTCACTTACCTTTTTGGTTGATAAATTAAGTTTAAAATAGATGAAATTGAAAAGAAGTTGAAAACATTAATGTGTCAAAATTTAACAGAATGTTATTCATAACTACCCCTGAATCTCTCATACCCGTGAATTTAGGTTTACTACGTTAGGTTTATATAGAATATGAATAGGTTCTCATACATAGAAATTTAGGGTAATTAATCATGGTAATGAAGGAAATCAAGGAATAAGAATAGGCATGACCGAATTATGTATAGAAATTTGGAAAAATAGAAACATGTTGTGGAATCAAAATTCGAAGGGAGAATTTCATCCTTGAATTTATTTGCTATGACTAAACCACTATTGGTGTATTGGAATTAGGGGAATAAGTTGTGAATTCTAGGCAAAATAAAATCTTGCCAGAGAAGGAATAATGAATAAATTAAATTTGGATCGGATTGGAACCGGAACCATGAAGGTAAATCCACAAACCAGACCATTGACTACGGATTCTAATTTTTTTAAACTAGGACCAAACCACGCTACTAAAAAACCGAACCAAACCAATCAGTTTGGATTGGTTTGGACTGGATTCACGGTTTGACGGATTTTCTGCTCACCCCTAACAAAAACAATTGACGGCCCTGGGCACGGGCCGAGGATTATAGAGGTGGGCGCGAGGAGGAGGAGGAGGAGTGGAGGTCCGAGTGGGGCACGGGGTTAAGATAATTGTCGCCATTGCTGCTACAATAGCAGAGAATAAGAAGTTCAGTTCATTCTTCCAGATGTGAAATTCATTGGTTTACTCTGCATCCTATCGTCTTACTCAACGAGAGTAGAGCATCAGTGGGGACTAGTCGAAGTAGGGGGTTAGAGAAAGGTGATCAGAAAGATTTGACGAGAAAGAGAGACGCGATCGAATGCTTTGAACATGAATTCCGAACTAAAGTTGCATGCTTCAAGGGTGCGGTCAAAGTGTCAGATATTCCTCAAATGAACACCATTAGGAAGCTTAAGGACAATTACGGGTTCGAAGGATCGGTTCTCATAAGCAAGTATGTCTCCTTCAGGGAGAGGGAAGATGTGAAACTCCAAGCTTGTCCGCCAGCTGGTAACGGTGATGGTGACGAACCAATTGAATGGTTTGAAGAGTCCGATGGGCCGTCTCCATTTGAGGACCACTGGACAGTCCGGAAGTAAATGGAGTAGTTCTACAGAAGTCATGGAGTAAGAAGACTAGTACTATCTATGCTTTTTTCATGCAACTTTGTTGCCTCTGTTGATATTAGTATGATACCTCCAAAATTTCAAAAGTTATGTTTTCTTAGTGGTTATGGCTCCTACCTCGTAATTTAGAAATGCTTCCAATTACAAATGCTTTATCACCTTTTTATGAGATTTGCATGTTTGTACATATACTGTTAGGGTAATGGCTCTAACAAAAACTGGGTGCAACTTCAGCATTGTATGAGATGAAATCCCAAATCAACCGGAAAATTGAAACCAGTTGCGGATGTATATTAGATGGAAAAGTGTTTGGTACCAGAAAACAAACCCATAAAACCACCCACAAATGCAACAGTGTACCGGGTGGATTTCACCCGTTGGATGCATTTTATGGGTGGTTTTATGCGTTTGCTTTCTGGTACTGTACCAGACCTCATATTAGATACTTTAATATTCAATTGTAAAGCACACCCATAAATATAACATATCTCGAATTCGTCAAACGCTACCAAAACAGTAGTTGTACTTATAAGATGACAAACTCGGCCCCTGGAGAGAGTTCTGACTCCAACTCTCTAGCACGCTCTCTGACCACATTTTTCTCCTGGGTCGTCATGAAGTCCAGTCGACACGGAAGGCGAGGATCAATGGATAACCTCTCGAGCGTTACAGCATTTTTAAGTAAGTACCTGGCAAACTCAATATCCAACAAATATCCGACAAACCCGACGAATTCCACTACCTTGAGACAAAGATGTGGATGCTTGTTAGCCTTCAGTATCCTCTGCCCCCTTTCTATTGGCTTGCCATGCCAACACAGCTACCACAATGCACGAAAGGAGCACGGTATTAGGCAGTTAATATTAACTGACACGAAAGACTGATGGAGGACATTAATTATAATCCCATGATCAAAGAATCCCTGATTCTTTTCTACATAGTAAACTACTATGTCATATGATGAGTGTTGGCAATCCTTGGGCAATCTGGCTTGGCCTTCTTCAGCAATGAGGTTGTGCTTTAATTGCAATATAAACACAAGAAAAAGATACAATAATGGAAATAGAGAACAGGGTAAACACGCAGACACATACCACCTTAGTCAAAGCTTTGCAACTGTATCCTAAATAGAAGGAAAATAGTCTGTATAATAAGAGCTCTCGTCATACGCGTTGTGGGAACTGGGAGTGGACAGAAAGATGGATACCCTCGATCACACAAACACACACAGATGGCAGGGAAGGTGATGAGAACTCAGCCGAACATGTTAACAATGAACCAGAGAGCCAAAAGATCCTTGCATGTATGCATTGATCACATGTATGATTCGATCTCCTTTATAAGGCGCTGGACTGGAGTCCAGCTCACCTGAGCACAAGTGCCTCCTCGTTGGTTGATAGGATGGAGGTCCTTCAGTCTCATCTACAAGCCAATAGAACTTTAGTTGTACGAGAGTTTGATACTACAAAATGCCGTTGTATGGGTTCATTCTTTAAGACACATCAAGGTGGAGTTTCTCTCAAAGAGGGCCAGCCTGGCCACTACATATTACGATTTTAGACTTGACAACTGAGATATCCAATATAGCTCTGTATCATTGATACCGACAGATAGCCCAATATGCCAATATAATGTCCGTATCATTGATACCGACAGATAGCCCAATAAGTATGTAGCACGGACACTTCGTTAGAGGTCACATACCGGTGTTGGACATGTGTGTGATACTCAAATCCAAAGTGTCATATTTTTTCGCAACGTTTCTAGTTTGGACAATACTGGGACTCTCTAAAAACTGCTTTGGATACTCTTTGAACACTCTATGGGCATTCGCAAGACGCATTGGGGGTGTTAACCAAATATTAGACTCTAGATTAAGATTAGGGTAGTTTTTCTTGGGGACATTTACCATCAGGTCACCCTTGGATCCCATAATTACCATCAGGTCAAGCCCAACTCTGAAAAATTCCCATCAACTCCCCAACACGTATAAAAAAGCCTAAATCATAGGGTACCCTATGAAAGTGCCTAAACCACTAAACCCTATAATAGGAAAGTGCACCCTAAACCTAAACCCTAGGGTACCCTATGACTAGGGTACCATATGAAAGTTTCTAAACCACTAAAACCCTATAATAGGAAAGTACACCCTAAACCTAAACTATAGGATACCCTACGACTAGGGTACCCTATGAAAGTGCCTAAAATCCTAGGGTACTCCATGAAAGTGCCTAAACCACTGAAACCCTGCACCCTAAACCTAAACTCTAGGGTACCCCTATAACTAGGGTACCCTACGAGTAGGGTACCCTATGAAAGTGCCTAAAATCCTAGGGTACTCTATGAAAGTGCCTAAACCACTAAAACCCTATAATAGGAAAGTGCACCCTAAACCTAAACTCCAAAAAAGAGTGGCTTACCTTAGTGGTAATTAAAAAAAATGACTTACCTTAGTGGTAATTAGACATCTCTTTTCTAGACCTAGAGGTAATAACCCCTTTTTCTTTTTGGTGTGACAAATGGTCCCTTATTGACTAGAGAGACTCACAGATGATGACGCACTGGAATTTTTTTGTGGATGATGTAATGATTAATAACGTTTTATTGCAAATATGGTACTACATATCGTAATTAGACCCTTATTTTTATTTTTATTCATACGACAGAATACAAAGATATTTTTAAAAATGTGGCCCGGTCTCCACAGTGTGTCATGTCCTCTTATTTCTTAAAAGTGGCGTGTCAGCATGTTAGCGTCGGTGTCGCATCACGTGCCTGTTTCGGTGCTACATAACCCAATACAGCTATTTAAGCCACCAGTCCTTGACAGTCCACTCACTCCAGTATCCTTGCCACATTCCTCTTCTTGTCTTGAGTCGTAGACTCATAATAATATGCCCCACTACAATAATATTGTACCCGTTAATGATAATGTACCATAGTGATGTTGGAGAGATCAATGATGTTTTGGTTAATACTCTTCTAGAGATATGGCTCACCAATAGCCAAGTGGAGTATATAGCTGAGCGGTATATAGTTAAGCTGCCCATACCGTGTAGCAGAAAACAGCGAAGGGACAACAAGATAAAGTCACGGACTGCTGTGGAATTCCTTTTCACGGCTGAGGAATTGTAGGGATGCTATGGAGGGGACAATGACAGAGGAGGACAGTAGGATGGCGGTGGACGCTATTGCAGTATGACATAATGAGTGGTGATTTTGGCCATGGGTGATGGGTTGTAGTGGTGACAGTAGGAGTTGGTTCCGGTGGCAGTGGTCTGAGGGGACAATGGCAGAAGTGAAATGAGTGAGATGGGACTGGGTCAGAGGGATGCTGCCTTCCCTCTGTCATTCACACGGAAGAAAGAGGAAGGGAAACAGAGAGCAGGCATGTAAGAAGAACTCAAGAAGTATGTTTTGTGTTTCCAAATGAAGTTTACTTTTGCAGTTAGAAGTTAGAGTTAACATCGACCACCGGAAATAGTTACAAGGTAGTTATGAGGGGAGGGGTGTTTCATGTCCAGTAACATAACAAAGGGCAGCGATATTTGAGTAACCACAACCGACGGTGACGTCCTCCGACGGAAACCTTAGAGAAGGTAAGCATATTGGCCCTATCGCTAAATATTAAAGACTAACTTCTTCTTGATTATGGATTTTTTTTTTTTTGGAAGGCCTCTTGATAACAGAGAGAACCCTCCCACCATTGATTTATATTTTATACACCCGAGCCACTACATAAGGCCACAGCAAGGAAAACTAAAGCTGGTGAAGCAGACAATATGTAGTTACATGCGCTTGTTTTCTTGTGTGATTAACTGGGAAGGATAGTTTGATCGCTAGAAATAAGCTCCTGCAAGGGGCTTTACTGCGATAGCAGCAACTGTTTGCTAATTTATAGAGCTATATGAAATGATGGTCGCACATTCCTAGAATATCCCTTCACCTCCCATAGATGGAAAGAAATCACCAAACATTCCCATTGAGGATACTTTGCTGCGATGCCAGCTAGGGACTATGAACATTGGAATTTCTCTCCTAGAAATACATTTGACATTTGGCTGCAAAAAATTATTTCAGGCCAACTACTGTAGGTTTCTGGAGATGAAAGGCTAGTTGGTACAAGGTTTTAAATGTTTTTATTTATTTTTTATTTTTTTATTATTTTAAGTGTGAGTGCATGAAAAGATGTTATATATGTGCATATATCAAAGAATTGAGTTTCAGCAATAAAAGGAATAACCGAATAACTTAACGTGTTGTGCAAAGGAGCCCGTCAATGGTAAGAAGGGACTATTATAGTTTATCATCTACAGTTAAAGAATGTTTTATTGAAAGGCTATGTAGCACGGACATGGATATGGACACCAACGCGGGATTTCTAAGAAAGGGACATGCACACGGCAGGGGACATGGCAAAATAATAAATAAATAAATAATATTTATTTTATAATTTATACCAATGGATAAAATAGTTGAATGAGCATGAAGCTCCAATATATATAAACAAGCATCATATCTACATCATATCATATTGCACTTTTAATCCAAAATATAGGAAGTAATACTCATTTACCCCAGAAAATTTTAAAAAATTGCATATTTAACCCATGCCGTGTCCCCAAACGTGTCCCTCACATGTACCCATATTTTTTTTTTAATTTATTGGACACGCCATGTGGCATGTAAAATACGTACTTTGCCGTGTCCCTATTTCGGACACGGGGACAGGCGGCTCTAGGAGTGTCGGAACTTCATAGTTGAAAGGTATTAGGTATAAGCAACAGCTGAACACTTGAAGGAAGAACAAGTTCGGCTTATGAATTAGGGATGTAAAGGTAGGAAATCATAAATCAGATTCACTAGTGTGATTTAAAGGATTTAATACATGGAAAAATGAGAAAGTGTATGATAGATAAAGTAAAACTAGGCATCACCTAAGACTAAGAATCGCATGCAGTCTGAAAAGGTTTCAAAAGTGTAACAAAAAAAAAAAAAAGAATTCGAAGTAATTTGGACTTGGAGTTTCCATTTTCAAGCTAGAGATTCAGTCATCTAAAACATAGAAATAAATATGAGGGACACATTCAACATCATAACAAATCAAAATGCGGGACGACAGCTCCTGGAAGAAGAAAACATATCTGT
Source organism: Vaccinium darrowii (assembly GCA_020921065.1). Classification (NCBI taxonomy): domain Eukaryota; kingdom Viridiplantae; phylum Streptophyta; class Magnoliopsida; order Ericales; family Ericaceae; genus Vaccinium; species Vaccinium darrowii. Next base: position 2,516,021 of record CM037158.1, on the reverse strand, counting down.
TGGATGAGGGACCTCCTTTAATAGAATGATACACATGAAGCTTGGAGAATCAACGTGCCACCAAGATTACATCGCAAACAAGCAATAACTGATAAATATTGCAAAAATAGCCATGGTAGAGTAAGAATACTAACCTGCAGTGCAAATCTGTGCAACAAAGGAAACGATCTTATTAGGGAAGCACATGAAAAGAGAGTGTCTCTATCAATGACATTCAATTTCAATTCCAACTGCTTGAGATTAGTGGTTGTGGGAAATCTAGGTAATGTCATAGGATACGTCTGAACAAACAAATCAACAGCAAAAACCGAAAAGTAATTTAGTTTCCCTAACTTCCCAAACGAGTGCACAGGAAAGAAATTTGAGAAAGCGCTTAAGACAACTGATAAACTAACCAGAGGCCAAAAGTCCAGAGCAAGTGTATCTAACTGCAGAAGAATAACTGAAAGCTGTTCAAAATTGCGAACCAAAAACAGACTGTATTTAGTCCCAAAACGAGCCACCTTAAGAGCTGGAACATACTTTAAAGTCATGCTTATCGGTGCTCCCCCGTATTTGAAGGACACTAGTTTGCTAGCAGAAATCTCAATATTCGCAGAAACTTGACGGGGTATAATCTCCAAATGTCTCAACTTCAGGGATGGGCCAGAAATTTGCAGATTTCCAATGCAAGTTGATTCCACTACACTCAGTTCCTCAAGTAATGGACACTTGCATAAAAAGGATTCAATAACTTCTCCTGTAACATCCACATTTTTCATACTTAGCGACGTCAGGGAATTAAAGTTTGAAAGGCTTAGAGAATGCTTGGGAAAAGTGTAACGCTTTCTCCGAATATATCCGTGGGAACATGTCAAGTCCAAACAGAACTTTTTAACTCTTTTATCCATTGCAAACTTAACCCATCGATCAATATCGCATCTAGAACTTTCAACATCCAAATCAAAAGAAATGCGAAGTCCATCAATAGCTGGACCTTGATGCCATTCCATTACTCGATTCACCCGATTTAGAAAATTTTGCCTTGCAACATCAACAGTCCCAGGTCCTGGCCTTAAGAAACCTAATTCACATGCCACATCTGAATAATCAAAGTCCAAACAACCAGAGAACAATGTCCAGACATATTCCCACCTCCGCGAAAGCGTACTAGTACGCACTGCTTCTTTCACATCCAATAAAGACAAAATGATGCCAAGAACATCGTCTGGTAGTTGAGTCAGCCAGTCCTCCATAAATTACCAACCTAATTATTGCCAGCAGCCACACCATCCCCGCCCCAAAAAAAATTGAAGGAATTAACAACAGTCAGCACAACCACGCAGACAAAAAAATTACAAAAAGAAAAATTACAGCTGTAACTTAAATTCACATGTTCTAGGGTAGGGTGCAATGCTGTTGACACCCTAAATATGGATATTGCAAAATCAACATCTTAGAAGCAAAGATCTCTCCTCCCCCCCTCCCCTGAATCTCTGTAAGACCCTAATCCGATTACATTTAAGCAAAATTTTATTCTGGGATTTTTTCCAAACCAGGGTTTTTCAGTCTTATTGAGACATAATTTCTTGTAGAATTTCAAAACCGCATTCTATTGTATTTCTCATAGTTGAACTTCAACGAAGAAAACAAAAACTTCAAACTATAGCAATAACAACAATGGGTAAAAATTTCACTCTAAAGTTTGGGCAACCCGTGAAATAAATTCCTGGTTGTTTATTGGGATATACTAGCTACTAGGCTTGAACGAAGGAGGGAAAGTATACAGAAAGAGAGAAAAAAGTGCAGCCTTTTTATTTCAGCATAGCGTAAAAACAAGTAACTTTTTTCGAAGTATATACTTCCTCCGTCTCCAATAACAATTGTAGGTCGTTTTCAGGTAGCTAAGCAAACATGTAGATAGGAAAAATAATGCGTATTAAAAAAAAAAGGCTTTGGATAATTAGATACCATTCAAAAGATCTCAATGAAAACTTTTGAATTGTCTACCCAAAATTTTTGAAAAAAATTACAGGATTTTTTCAATACGAATGTGAACATGGGTACCAAAAAGAAACATCAAATTATGCACGCAGAAATCTGAACTTGGGTTGTTTTCAATCTGAGGGAAAAAAGCAAAACGCAGAAATCGGGAATTCAATTTCGACAAAGATAGAAATTGGTACCAATAATAGAAATCCGAAAACCTAATAATAACTGGAAAACATACCAGTCTTCTTCGTCTATGATGACGATGCGAGCAGCAGTTGGGAACGTGGTGCGAACAGTGGGAGTGGTAGCGATTCTCTCAGTAGATCATCAACTCTGGCGTGTGCAGATAATCGGAAAGATTCCAATGGTAAAAGCAATGATTTCGCATGGCAAATTAATGAGATTCTTAAAATTTGCGTGGAAAATTTGGAAGTTATTCTGTGACATTCTTGCTTTATCCTTTTTTTCTTTCTTAAATAAGGAGATTTTATTTGGGTAATGATAATGCCAAAATTATTTTTGTTTGTGTCAAAACTGTAATGTATAAAAGGTTATACAAGATTTTTAAGCACTACAATTTTGGCACAAATAAAAACGATTTTGGCATTAGCACCACCCTTTTATTTTGATATGAATTTTGCCACCTCTTGTGATAATGATCCTACTTAATATTATTTCCGTAATTTTTCAGTTCCTACAATGGTCTAAAATGTTCACTGAGGGTAAGTCCGTAATTATCGAATTAATTTTAAGACTATAGCCCTCGAATTAATCCCTTTCAAAGATACAAGGAATATTTCTATAATAAATTTACGCCCCTCTCCTTGATCCTCACTTTTTAGGCAATATATCCACCATTTGTGAACTGATAGAAAAGGAAACTCTCGATATTAAGTTGAGACTTATTTACATTATGTATTAGGATATTGGAACAAATATAATGAGAAACAGAATCAGGACGGGCAATTTTTAATAGCATATTGCAATCCTTTGATGAATTGCACACCTGCTGTAATAATTCAAGAGAATCTTTACCGAATTTTTTGGGGGATATTTATATCCACATGCTTTTTTTTCCTCATTATTCTTGTAAAATTACAATATTGTCCTTTGGTTGTTCAAATTTCCAACATTGTTCTAGCTTTAAGTGAATAAAAGCCACAAAAAAAAAAAAAAAAGAGGAGTGCAAATGGTTAAAAAGAAGTATGAAAATCACTTACTTTTTTTTTTTTTTATGGGATTTTTTTTTTTAAGTTGAGACTTATTTACATTATGTATTAGGATATTGGAACAAATATAATGAGAAACAGAATCAGGACGGGCAATTTTTAATAGCATATTGCAATCCTTTGATGAATTGCACACCTGCTGTAATAATTCAAGAGAATCTTTACCGAATTTTTTGGGGGATATTTATATCCACATGCTTTTTTTTCCTCATTATTCTTGTAAAATTACAATATTGTCCTTTGGTTGTTCAAATTTCCAACATTGTTCTAGCTTTAAGTGAATAAAAGCCACAAAAAAAAAAAAAAAAGAGGAGTGCAAATGGTTAAAAAGAAGTATGAAAATCACTTACTTTTTTTTTTTTTTATGGGATTTATACCGGTAAATCAACTTATCACAATGCAATAGTATTAGGAGTAAATGTTTATCGTTAAGAAAGTCTCACAAACTGAGGATCGGATATGTAATATCATGTGATGAATGCCACTAACAATCACCTGACAATAAACTTGATAAGAGAACAACGTTGTACGCGGCATCTTTTATCTTATTTCAGTTCTGATAAAAGTATGTGACGATGGGGCCCAACGTTGTACCCGGCATCTTTTATCTTGTATTTTCATTTGCATTTGAATTTAATTTGTCGGTCAGAATTCCCTATATAAGGATTACGTCTTAGCTATGTTAGGCAGAGTTTTCTTTACCCCTTTCCTCTCTGCCCTCTCATGTCTCTCCCACTCTCCACTGTGATATATACCTTCTACTTTGAATAAAGATCTGCAGTTTAACTTGATTGAAATCTATGTAGGAAAAGGCAAAAGCATTTCATAAGTTGAATCACACATGATTACTTTCATAATTTCATTTCACTCGAATAGGACATGATAAGAGATGAATTAAAAAGACTTTCGAGCAGATATTGGTTTCTCATGCCAGTTAGAGCAAAAGAATTGAAGTTAACCATAGATGAAACCATATCGTTTCCTTCCTACTTACTCTACAGGTTATGATTTGTGCTGGTTACTCTGTTTCATTCATAATTGGGACAATCGTCACATGGAGGGCTTTAGCATTGTCAAGTTATAAGATGATGAAACATATACTTTGCTTAGCAAAAAAAAAATGATGATGAAACATACCCTAAAAAATAACTAAAAAGGGATTTAGCTTTCACATTAAAATTACGAAGTCTAGAGTACGTTAGAGAAACTTACTGCGACGAGGCTAACGCGAAGTGCTTGGAGGAGTAATTCCATGTGCAATTGGGAAACAGGGGGGTGCTGCACAGCCCCGTGCTGCACAGCGTGCTGTGCGGGCCATTTCGGCGCCGCGCCGGTACCATTTCGACGATCGGAGACGTCCACCACGTAGAGCTCGTCGAGTACTATAATTGTACAAAAAATTAACTCAATCCGATATCGTTAAGTGCCTCATCGGGACATAAATACGTTGAAAAAAATGGTTTCAATGGTTTTCATTTAATGTTTCAAGACATGTGTGTTCCAATTTTTTTCAACTTATTTGTGTTCCGATGAGGCACTTAACGATATCCGATCGACTTGATTTTTGGTACATTTGTAGTACTCGACGAGCTCTACACGGTGGACGTCTCCGATCATCGAAACAGTGCCGGAACTGCGCCGAAATGGCCCGCACAGCACGCTGCGCAGCACGGGGCTGCGCAGCACCTTCCCCGGTTCCGTGCAATTGTGCTATTGGGTCTCTCTCATCCCAGAGTCACCCAAATGGTTGGTAAGATATGAAAGAAACGAGAAACAAATTTCTCAATCTCAAGTAGTCTCGTGGTAATTGCAATTATTTTTTACATTAATTTTTTATTACAAAACTTAATTATTTGTTATATTTTTATATCAAAACGTTCTTTAGATCTAACACTAGTTAAAAATTATTAATTGATTAGATTTTTTAAAGCTTTAGATCTCTAGCACTAGTTAATTAATTATTTTTTTTTATAGATCTTTACTCTATTTGTAGACCTTACTTTTTTCCTTTCAGATCTTTACAACACTAGTGTTGTAAAACATGAGATCTTAAAAAAAACGTGCATTTTTCGGACCACAATTTTTAAATTTTGTTTGCATCGACTTAAAGATTTCTAGTAGTAGTTTAATTTAGTGCAAAAGAAAATAAAAAATTATTCGCCTAAGTACTTTATTTCTTGATCTAAAGATTATTTCAAAGCAACTCAAAGTCAACAAGTCACAAATGTAAAAATACTCCTACTAAAGTATACAATTTTTTAATTTTTTTTGTATTGAATTAAATATATCTATTAGTTTTAATTTAATTTGGTGCAAAAGGAAATATAAAATTATATGCAAAAGTACGTTAATTTTTTTTTATTCGAATAATATTGGTTAGGGGAAGGGAAGTAATTAGGTCTCCCCAATCCCTGGGACAATTTGTGGACTCCCCTCCCTCTAGGCATATTTAATCCACCTTTAAATTTGGTTCCCTCATATGTTTAAGGTTCAAAAAAAAAAAAAAAAAAATTGGTTCCCAAACTGCAGCAAAAGTGTCACATCAATCCCTCATCCACCCTCTATGTCCCACATTCAAACCAGCCCAAAGGATGATTTTGGCAAGGAAAATGCTAAGTACCCTGATAAACTACCTTGAAAGTAAAATCAATGGTTATGATAAATACTATTCAAGTAAATTTGAACTATTAATTTCACTTTTGAGTAGTTTTTCGGATGCCTAGCAAGCATTGCTTTCGCAAGGTTGCATCGTGGGCATGCAAATTTTTTGGGACTTGGAGCTCGCGGGAATTAGATTGCCATTTTTGGACCGGCCTGTACTTGGCCCAACTATTTACTAAATACACAATACAAAGGCTGTCGATCTTGAGATGTTGGGCTCTTGTAACTTTTGGCCCTCCAGACCTTTACGAAGAGACGGGCTTAGCACCCGAAAAAATGAACACGGGTCGGGTTAACCGCAGTCGTCGTTCCTGTTCGTGTGGAAACCAGACGAACACATCTCTCCTCGAATCTGATCCCCCAAATTGAAACCAGAAACCATTTCTAGAGAGAGAGTGTGAGTGTGTTACAACCATCGTCGAAGATGGGATTAGGCCTGCTAGCTTCACGAGCTCTCCGATCCTCTAGACTTCTCACATCACCAAGCCCTAGATTCTCCTTCCTCCGACCAATCGTCTCAACTCCCGAGCTCCAAAACCCCGAAGCAGCTCAAGCGCAGCCGGAGGCTCCCCCGCCGGCGGATCTCCCGAAAAGAGCTCCGGTGGCCGGAGCTAGGGTTCACTTTACAAACCCGGAAGATGCGATCGAGGTGTTTGTTGATGGGTACCCTGTGAAAATCCCCAAGGGGTTTACTGTTTTACAGGCTTGTGAGGTCGCTGGTGTTGATATTCCGAGGTTTTGTTACCATAGTCGTCTGTCGATCGCTGGAAACTGCCGTATGTGTCTGGTTGAGGTCGAGAAGTCGCCCAAGCCTGTTGCTTCTTGTGCCATGCCTGCTCTTCCAGGTTTGAATTCGTAGCCATTTGTATGTATCTGTATCTAAATTTGTAGCCATTTGAATTTGCTCTTCCAGTTTTGAATTTGCAGCCATTTGTGTGTTTCTGTATCTAAGTCACATAATGCGTGTGTGCGTGAAAGCGTTTTTCAAACATTTTCACAAACTACTAAAATTTCGCGAGAGAGAGAAATTGAGAACGAGGAGAATGGAGGCCCTGCTGAAGGATTATGTGACTAAGGTCTGGATGTGTGTGTAGAGTTTGGTGTATGTTGGATAGCTTGATTTTCGTAGTTTGAACCATTGCCTAAGAAATCAAGGATTTTGGCTAATGCCATTTGTGATCTAGGAGTAGGAGGATATTAGAGTTGGGTTGGGACTAGAGGTCCCAGAGTCAAATAGATATAAAGTGTTATCCTTTTCTGATAGTATCTATAATTTTGCACTATAGTCATGCACTTTGTAGTATGTGCATTTGTCTGTTAGCCTCTCCACACTCTAGACAACTTTGGTTGTAGAGGGGAGTATTGAAAGATCCAATTCCTAAGTACTTAAGCGTTTGGAGTAATGGAGGGTTGAAATGGTGTAGTTCTGGTTCTTGTATGCATTTTAGTTTTTTTTTTTTTTTTAAATATTTTTATTTGCAGTAAGTTTTGTTAGTTTGTAATACATTGTCACTCTCGTTTCGTTATAGCATGAGATTTTGGAATAGTCGGAGATTCAAGACGGTAATAAAACTTTTGATTTAGGAAGTCCTAAGTTAGTTTTGTGGACCCCTGGCATGTGTTTTCGCATTGGAGTCTCGTGTTATACAACCATCATAATGTATTTTCTTTCCCTTTGTTATTTTCCCAAGTATAACTCAATGTGTATGGGAGACAGGTCACCAGTGTTCACGCGTGTGGATTCTATTTATAGATTGTTGAGTCCATTTACCAGAGATTGTTTAATATTTTGATCTTTGCTAACTAAATTTCAATTTATTTAGTCTCATGTTTGATGCCATTCCGTTGTTCTTTCTTGATGTTGTGGTATGAGGATTGTGGAGAGTACACTGTGGATCATTTAGTTTAGTTTTTTTTTTTTTTTTTTTGTAAGTTCTTTAATTTGTTGGGTTCTGGTTGTTTTAGGGATGAAGATTAAGACGGATACACCAATTGCAAAGAAAGCACGGGAGGGAGTGATGGAGTTTTTGTTGATGAATCATCCATTGGATTGCCCCATTTGCGATCAGGGTGGAGAATGTGATCTCCAAGATCAATCAATGGCCTTTGGTTCTGATCGGGGCCGCTTTACAGAAATGAAGAGATCTGTGGTTGATAAGAATTTGGGTCCATTAGTTAAAACTGTCATGACTCGATGCATTCAGTGTACGAGGTCAGTGTATTCCTTCAACACTTCCGCGCTCTTTCTATCAGGGGCAAACACTTCAAAGTTTCTTGCTTTTGAAGTAAAATACTAGCTTTTAAATGTCAAAAATGATAAGCAATTTTATCTTAGGTCTCATGTCCCCAATCTGTACTCTCTCTCTCTCTCTCTCTCTCTCTCGCGCGCGCGCGCGCCCGCGCGTCTTTTCTTTGAGTAAAGATATACTCTTATTTATCTCTCTACTCCCATCATAGAATGAAAGGAGGGAATGCCAGACTGGAAAATATGGCTTTGCCGCCTTTGTTGGCCTGAAATCTGAGAACCCTTAAAAAAAAGAAGGTCAGAATCCTGGGAACTTTATGCACTAGGAACAACTGGTGGCACAGTCTTTGATGTCATTTTGTGGGATGCAAATGATTGAGTCCCCATGTTGCACAAGGATGGAACCAGCAAGGGCCGTGGCTGGCCCAATACTTTGATCAACCCCAATCTCATACGAGGTTCTTGAATGATAATCAACCTCACAATTATAAGATTGCCTTGGCTCAAGTGTCTTTAGTCACCAGAAAAATATGCTAAGTCCAGTCCCAAGGTATATCAAAATTGAACTGCTAAACTTCTTTTTTATTTTTCCTCTTCTTTTTTTATTAATTTGGTCTCTTGGTAGTGTCATTGGGTAGTGTACAGGACTCTTACATTATCGTATTTTTTCTTTCATGACGCTCATCTTTTTTGTTAAGTTCATGTTTCATTGTTTGATTTTGCGTGTTTGCTTTCAAATTCTGTAGCCACTTGGCTTCAAACATGTTGGTCACGTAGAAAACTTTTTCTCTGGCAGATGTGTCAGGTTTGCAACGGAGGTAGCTGGTGTTCAAGATCTTGGCATGTTAGGTCGTGGAAGTGGGGAAGAAATTGGGACTTATGTTGAAAAACTAATGACAAGTGAACTTTCGGGGAATGTAATAGACATCTGTCCTGTAGGAGCCCTCACCTCAAAACCTTTTGCCTTTAAAGCCCGCAATTGGGAGTTAAAGGGAACAGAGAGCATTGATGTTACTGATGCCGTTGGTTCTAACATCCGTATTGACAGTAGAGGTCCAGAGATTATGCGTATTCTTCCGCGTTTGAATGAGGTATGTAGTTATTTGCCAATATCAGTTGCTGTTCTTTTCTTAATTCCTTTTTTTTTTAACGGCTCTTTTCTTAGTTCCTTGGTTGCGATTCTTTTGGCATTGTTTTCAACCTCTTATTTTCCAATCTGTGCAGTATAATTATGATTTAGTTTTCTCTTATCTAGATTCAGTACCTGTAAGGGATATAGGTACCGTAGGCATTTGAAAGGCCTTGAACCAAATTGGTTTATGTTATCATTTAGCAGATCTTAAGGAGCTAATTTTATTTTTTCTTTCATTTTAGGACAGTTTTTAGTCCTATGAAGGCCAGTGTCTTTCGCATATCAAAAAAAAAAAAAAAAAAAGCCAGTGTCTGTCTATGCTAACTCTATCAAATGATAGAACACACAACCAGATGGCTTTGAATTTTTTGAGTGAATATGATGATTGGCTACAAAAGAACCTGAAGAAAGCTCTGAAAAATGCCAGAAAGGCTTACCTGCTGTCCAATGAAGCGTCTGCCATGGCTTAATAAGTACTTAAAAAGTATGCTTATTGAATATGTGTTCATTTATTAATCTGTTTTGTCTATTTTGAATCGTCTAACACACTTTGGTGGAATTTGTTTCGTCGTTTGGAAATATATCTTGATCTACAGATACGAGTTTCAAGTTAGGGAAGTTGAATACTTTTTAGTGGTTCCTTTCTAGCTAGATTTATCTGGTTCTTTAACTTTCTTTTTTGGTTAATGTAGAAGTGTGAAGTTTTTCAAGCTGGTATACTAACCTGTTGCAGGATATTAACGAGGAGTGGATATCAGACAAAACACGGTTCTTTTATGATGGGCTGAAGAGGCAGAGACTAAATGACCCTATGATTCGTGGTTCTGATGGGCGGTTCAAGGCTGTGAGCTGGCGTGATGCCCTCGCTGTAATTGCTGAGGTCATCCATCAAGTTAAACCAGAGGAAATCGTAGGGGTTGCTGGTAAGCTGTCTGATGCAGAATCCATGATGGTGCTGAAGGATTTCTTAAACCGAATGGGATCCAATAATGTCTGGTGTGAGGGGAATGGCATGCATCCAAATGCAGATTTGCGCTCAGGATATCTCTTAAATAGTGGCATCAGTGGTCTCGAGAAAGCAGATGCTTTCCTTTTGGTTGGAACTCAGGTACTTTACTCACCTTTTACTAGAATTCAAGTTGCTCTTCGGGTCAGTTTTGATCTTGACCTAACTTATTAGGCTATGGAATTTTTTTGATGAGGATTTAGTTAGCAATACTTAGCATTGATGTTAAAAGCACTATACTCCTCCTTTGCACATTTAAGCATAGGTTGGGGCAGGATGATATACAATTGTCCATTTTGAATATTGTATACTATTCTGCATTGCTTTGATGTTAAGTCCTCTAGATAGTAATACAAAGCATTCATTCAACTGATTTTTGTTCAGAGCTATATGCAGTTTTTGTGATGTTTAGATGTTATTTTTATATACTTGGGAAAACATTGTTCCAGTATGGGGATGATCATGAAGATTTTTTTAGCACTTCTCCCATTGATTTCTCCTTTCCTAAAATGAACATAAAATGTTGTTTACTTGAGGAAGATGCCTTCTTGTGATGAATTTCGGAATTTAGTTAAATGGGTTTATACTTTTGCGGGGAGTTTGCAAAAAAAGAATCTCGTCTTCATTTACATGCATATCTATGTTGTTTCCTCCTGTCTTCTTGCTTTGACTACTTTCGTGTTCCCGTTTGATGATGCATGATTGGGTATATTGTGTAGTGATAAAGTTCTGATCTGTTCTGATAAAAGTTAAAAAAAAAAAAAAAAAAGAGTTCTGATTTGTTGGATTGATGTATTTAATTTCCAGCCAAGAGTTGAAGCTGCTATGGTAAATGCCAGAATCCGTAAAACAGTCCGAGCAACTGAAGCCAAGGTGGGCTACATTGGCCCCCCAACCGATTTGAACTACGACCACCAACACCTCGGCACAACCACCCAAACTCTAAAAGAAATTGCCGAGAATCGTCATCCCTTTTGCTCAACTCTCTCAAATGCCAAAAACCCTTCCATCATTGTTGGTGCTGGAATCTTCGAAAGGGGAGATAAGGATGCAATCTTTGCAGCCATTGAAACCATTGCGAAAAACTGCAAAGCTATTCGCCCAGATTGGAATGGTCTCAATGTATTGCTTCTAAACGCCGCCCAAGCTGCCGCCCTTGATCTCGGACTAGTCCCAGAATCTCAGAACTGCATCGAATCCGCAAAGTTCTTGTATTTAATGGGCGCAGATGATGTCAGCTTGGAGAAACTTCCAAGCGATGCGTTTGTTGTTTACCAGGGTCACCATGGAGACCGTGGGGTATATCGAGCGAATGTCATTTTACCTGCATCAGCGTTTACTGAAAAAGAGGGGACCTACGAAAATACTGAAGGGTGTGCCCAGCAAACCCTTCCTGCAGTTCCTACAGTTGGTGATGCGAGGGACGATTGGAAAATAATTAGGGCTTTGTCTGAGGTGGCCGGAGCTCGTCTGCCTTACGATACAGTCAGTGGAGTCCGGTCGAGGATAAGGGTTGTGGCACCAAATCTGTTGCGCGTGGATGAGAGAGAAGCAGCTACTTTTTCTTCTTCTTTGGTGAAACCAGAGATTAAACAGGAGATGAGTTCGGAGCCATTCGGGAGTGCTGTGGAGAACTTCTATATGACTGACTCAATTACTAGGGCGTCAAAGATAATGGCACAATGCAGTGCAATGCTCTTGAAAAAGTAAGTAGCTGATGTAAGTCATTGTAATAAAGGTTCGGATTCGGCATTTTTTGTTTGTGCTCCAGTAATTTAAGTTTTGAGTTAGCAATTTTTCGACACTGAAAAGAGAAATCGGTTTCTCTGAATTGTACTGCCATGTGGACTTGGTGCTCATAAATGGCAACTTTTGGTCTTTGTTTCATAAAACTTTCTGTAATTTGTCATGGAGCTGTTTGATTAATCAACAACTTCAGTTATTTGTTTCACACCCCACTCTGGCAGGACATAACCTGCACAGAGTGACTGGACACCTGTCACCACCTGTACGCCTTTTAGGCTACTCACAAAAGCTATTATACAAAGCTCAACTGCAACTCGTAACGAATGCAAACAAAAGATATGGTAACACCAAACTCAGCTGCCATAACCAAAACAGGTGTTCACACCTCCTCAACAACTGTACAGTCAAAATCATTTGACAAGTACTCAACCACATTAACTCCACAAAATACTGATTATCCACATCACCCACTGACTGACAAAATCACAGAACACAACCTCTAGGAACACCTGTCTAGCACTCTGGCACTGTAGTGGACCGACGTCTAGCTCAACTGGAAATCTGCAACCAAAAAGGTTACAGGAGAATGTACCTTAGCAACATAATAAATGGAAATGATAAGTATTTAGATGGATCGAAGCATAAACACACACCAACACATTTGCTTAAACAATTCAGATGGATCACAGTTTTAAACATCACACCCACACTTTTATCTCAAAAACACAGCCCACCATATTTATTTCAAAAATGCAGCCCACCGGCTCATCTCACAACATGGCCCACCGGCCCATCTAAAAAAACACAGCCTATCGGCTCATCTCAAAAACACGGCCCACCGGCCCATTTCATCAACACACCTCTGCAGGTTTTGCAAAATATTTCACATTTTCTTTCACAATATAAAATAATATCAAATCAATTTACCCAATGTGCCAACGAGTCGCCAACCTCACGACCGGGAGTTATGACGGTACCGTTACCTCGCTCACAGGCTCACATATAGTGGCGGTGACGAGGGCCATTCTTTATCACCAATGGTAGGTGCAGCCCACACAGAAAGCAAGAACTAAGCTTGCACTGCTCACATTTGGCACAGCCCACGAATGCAAGTTGCCAACCTTGCAAACTAAAATATTGGCACAGCCCACGCTACAAGATGCCAACCTTGTAACTTTTTGGCTAAAATGCTGGCACACAGCCAGATGGCACAGCCCACGAATGCAAGTTGCCAACCTTGCAAACTAACATTGGCACAAGAGGCATAAAATATTCTCTTTTCACCCACCAGAAATCATTTGATCCATCACTGAAAATCATTTAATCCGTCCAAACACAGTACTTTTAACACATACAAAAATCACAAGGAGAGTTTTCAAAATATCAATAATCACACCACACATTTGAAAACACCACATAAACACTACACACTTCTATTTATTATAGAGGCTGTACATTCTCACCTGCCACAAAAGGACAAACTCTGCTATCAACTTAACCTCCACGCACCGAAAGCATAACCACGACCATTCTTATGATTACATCACCTATAATAACAATTATATATCACCCATAAGCTCACTACTAAAATTCATGCCCAAATGCAAATGAAATGCATGAAAATGTATCCTACAACTCAACAGTGCTGCGCTCTATGAATTTTCAGAATTAATCTACTTATCCGATTCCCACGAAATTTTCACCACAAACTCCAGAATCACACTTCATCATCATATCCAAAATTCAGAATTTTCTGAGCTCCGTAACTATTTTTAAATAACCTCCAAACAGACCCAGAACTTGCTGAAAATTCCACGAAACAGATTTTTCTCCAACTTCAAACTAAAAACTGCTATTCTCTGGAAAGAATTGAGGCACAAATCATACATCGTTTCGAAGGTATACGAGTCTAGTTTCATAATCAAAAGACGGTGTACCAATCGGATACCCGAGCTAGAAGTTATGACCGTTTTCCTAAGACATGTCAGTGCTGTCTGTACAAACACGAACCCGACAGCAGATTACTTCACGAATTTTCATATTTTCTGTGCTTCGAATTAAACCCCGAAATTTTTACACAACATAAAGAACATCCATGGGTAGCTACTGTAAAAATCTCGTAAATTTCTGACTTCAAGAACCCTGTCTTAAAATTCACCAAAAACCGTGGCAGATTTGATTTTGTGAAAAACCAGTCAGTGAACACCTTCATCTTCCTCTCACGAATTTCATAAAAACAAACCCCAAATCACTCCTATGAGATGCAAAATCAGTGATTAACTTGTATATGAGCAACATATATCAAGAATTTCGGAAATCAAACTTCAATTCGTACCTTAATTTTGGGTTTTCCCCAAATTTTCTTCTTTCTTCCTTCTTCTTCTTCTTCTTCTTCTTCTTCTTCTTCCGGTCTTTCCCTCCTTCCAGGCAAAGTCTACCCTTCTCTCCTCTCTGATTACAATCAGCCCAATAAGAAGGAAAAGAAATAAAATATCTGATGCCCAAATTACACTTTGACCCCTCCAACTTACATAGCTATTAGCTTTAAGCCCAACACTTATGAAAATTACCTTTCCCTTCTTTCCCTCTTCCATAATTCGGGTCTCACAAACACCTCAAACCGTACCCCGCATCACGTGAAAAGGTATCAAATATTTTTGAAAAAACCCGGGGTGTTACAATTTGTATATGATTGCTTCGACAACATTTCTGCGAACGTTTTTGTTTCACAAGGTGTCTCTGTGAGCTCCATTTGACAGCATCAGAATGTGAGGAGAAAATTTTGGGTGCCGGGCTAGCACCACATTTCTATGCCTGAGCACCCAATCCGAAAGTGTTTTGGACAGCGGAGATGGATGCTCAGGCACGTACACGTGGTACCCGCCTGGCATCCAAAAATTGCTAGGATTTGAGGGTGGTTACAGAATTTCACTTTCAAACTGTAATTAATTCGTTCGTTTTACATGAATAAGATGATGGAGTATATTGTGAGGGTTAAATTCTCGTCAAACTGCAGAAGCTCCGTTTCTGGGCACTAGAATTCACAGAAATCAAGCAATTTTTTGTTGCGGCTCCAAACAGCTACCAAGCTTTGACTCCAGAAAATGGTGCAGCTTTTGTGGATCTTGCCAAGCCAAACCAAACCAAAACAAACCAAACCTAAAACTGCACAAAATGCACAAACAGCAGAAGAAACAAGTTTTTCGTGAATTAATATCAGATACAGGAGATAAATCCAATAGGTCAACACGCCACAACGAAACATGGAAGAATTACACTGAAACTGACTAATCAGCCATCACACTTCCAGCAAGATTCGACCCCCAAAAAAAAAAAAAAGATTCAAATCTCAGCAATACTATTCAACCAGGTAATTTGTCCAGGGAAACTCATTTCCCCTCTTTCGAACACGATGAAATGCCAGCCTGGTTGTATGAGTCCTCCCAATTCCTTCCATCATACTGCTTAATCTCAACATGGGTTAGTGTTCCAGGATCAACACATGTAAATGTAACAGCTACCCCATCTGGATTTGATCGCGGTGTATAAAACGAGGTTATGCCACACACCTTACAGAAAGTGTGCTTTGCCGTGTGAGTGCCAAAGGTGTAGGTCGTAATGAACTGTTTCGAATCTCTTAAAAGTTCGAACCTTCCTGAAGGGACAATGAAGTGAATGTTTCCTCTCATGGAACAGTCACTGCAGTTGCATTTCCAGGCTACGACACTCGAAGGGGATTGGACTCGCCATCTCACACTTCTGCAGTGACATCCGCCATTGTGCACCACCATCTCCGAATCCATGCCCGAGGACTTTTTCTGCCAAAAGAAATGTCTTAATGAATTCCCTCATTGCTCGACCAAGTGTGACCAACATCGTAATGGAAAGCTTTCGAATCCAAAAATCCAAAAGCTTAGCAGAAAATTCCTCATTTGTGATGCTATAAAACAAAAATGCCAAGAGGCAAACACTAGTGGCATTGGAGAAATCAACTGAAATTAGGAAATAGACTTCGTTAAAACAAAACCACTACTTTTGAATCACTCTTCCACAGGAAGCTCCTGCGCACTTACCATAAGAAAGATTCGCTCACATTTCTCACTCTAGCAAATGCAAAAGGCACATAACTGTTAAATTCATATTTCACCAAGTCAGTCCTGAGCAGGGTGATGAACAAATGCTAATCTGTTAAGTGCCAAAATGCAGAGTGAAATTTCAAACCCAAGAGTCTATAATCACATAAACTATAACAACTCAATCTCAAAACAACTCGAAAACCAAAGTTTTCGGTGTAGTTCAAAACCCAACAAAAGAAATGAACGTGTTGTAACACAACCAAATATCTGCACCATAAACTTTCAAAAGTTTATAATCCCGCCATTCCAAGTGGACAGAGATATCATTTTTCATTCACCCATTCCAAATCTACGCTTGCACTTAAAGAAGGCCGAATGGATCAAATCAAATGCAGTAAAACTACAAAATTCCGATTACTGTTAAATTAAACAATAGAATGCCCGTAGCAAGAATAGTAAAGTTCATTAGTTCTCTTATAATAACAAAACTAGAGCAGCTGACAGCCGCTATTCTATCCTGGGTTGAAAATCATTGCTTATAAGGAGCATCTCAAGTCCTCCACTAAATCATTCATCACATTTAAACATGATCACAAAAGACTAAAAATGAAAGGGATGGTAGGTGTAGCACTATAGAGAGATGTTGAGAGAAAATTGACTAAGGTAGTTTGAACATATCTACCGTAGACCCATAGCTGCAGTAGTTAAGAGAGTTCATAGGATAGTTTTGGGTAGTAACGCTACGGGGAGGGAAAGATCCATATTGACGTTGGATGTTGTAGTTCGCAAAGATGTGAGTTTACTAAGTCTAAGTGAAAAAGTAGCTCCTCGGTGGAAAAAAAAAGGCTCATGTAGCCGACCCCAATTGATTGGGCCATAAGGCTCGGGCTGGTTTGGTTTAGAAAAGACTTAAAATGGGCTCCAAAAATTTCACCAAATTGGTTTCGAATCAAGATTGGCATATTTTGCAAGAAATGAAATTGTCTAAAAAGTGATGAATTTGGCTTTTGAGATAAGCAGACAACTGATAGAAGGAATTGGATAAAAATTCCACATCCTGAAATCAAGCTTCTAACCTAACATTCCAAGACGGACAAAGCCTTGGGTACACAGATGCCAAAACTTTGACAATGGAGATCCAAGAGCAAAGAGCTTTGAGAAATCAAGAAACTCACACCAAATGATCTAATTTCATCGACGATTGATAACTCATTGGAGATACAGTTCACTGTGAAATATTCAAAGGGAAAGAGCATTTGGAGAAAGAAGAGGGTCGAGAAAGGTTTACCTGATCACGAGAGCTCTCAACGAAGAAAAGCCGGAAAAGGTAAGAGCAGATGGGGACGATGAACTATGAAGGGAATCAAGCTCTAGTTTACGTGTGTGGAAAAAGGGTGATAAAGAGGGACGGAGCTAGAATTTTATTTTTTGTAACGGTGAAAATATATATTTCATGAGGATGAAAGTTTTTATAAAATTTAGTGGTGACAAATCTATATAATTTCGGGATAAAGTTTCTGTCTTCTATATAATAATTGTAGTTTTTGAAACTTTGTTGTGACGACTGCCACTACTTGTCTCCCCCTAGCTCCATCCTTGGTAATCAACCCTTCTAAAAGGGCTGCGGAAGCATGACTTTAGATTGAGTTTCCGTTACAGTATTTTTAAACTTGCTGAATCATTTGATGTATGTGAGGATAAGTTATTACCACTTACTATAGTGATGAATCATTTGTTTGTTTGATGGGATGTAAGTATCAACCATTGCGGCATAGCCGTTGATCTCAACAATTGATGTGTCAGATTTCATCTTAGCAATGGACGACTCAGATGTACAAAGACTAAGATAAAATCAGGACGATTGTTGCACGATAAATAGCTCGGATGTTCTTCATCGGCCATATTGGATTCAAACTATTGTTATTTAAGCCTTCTAATTTCATCATGACTCCTTCTCAGTCTCCTCCACAAAGATTATTCACTCGTATACAAAACAAAAAACAAAGACCAAATAGGAGTGATTTTTACGCTCCCAAATTGTTATCCGCATGTCTATTTTTGTCTTTTAGCGAAAATTTTACACAAGGAAGCTAAATAATACTATTTCCTCCCATTCTAATTAACAGTCCACCACAAAAAAAAAAAAAAAAATCATCACTTTTTGAGTAAAAAATAATGCACTTTCATATGTAATGATTGAAATTTTTGTACCAAATTAAGTACTAATTGAGATTTTTAATATAAACCCAACAATTCAGAAAATTATGAACAAAATTTCTGTATATTTCCCGTAATCAAGTACTATTATTAACAATGCAATTACAACTTCTGCCACTCAATATAAAGCGCGTAAACCACAACAAGCTTGATTACCACGGCCGGCTTTAGACCATTGGAAACTTTGTTGACATAAAGGGATAATTTAAATAATTATTTTTTAATTGATAATATCGTTGACAAATCTCTATGTAATTACACTTGCCTGAAGACTAAAATAAATAATTCAAAATGTTTTAATCTTTTAACATCTGTTAATATTGGTAATAATAATAATAAATTGTAAGCAAGTTTTGCTAACAAATTCTTTTCAATTTATACTATAACTAATCCACTTAATCTTTTTCGGACATCAGCATTGTCGACAATAGCTATTTTTTAATAAGATTCTATCTCTGCAATTTTTCTCTCCGCGTTATATCACTAATTAGTTGGATGGTTTTGATTGGTTTTATGTTTGTAAAGAATAAATGAATGAATAATCAAAATGAAATATATCCTAGCAAGTTTAGTATTTTTCATGAAATAAATTAAAATGTTTATACAAATATACAATTGCCATTATTAAACAGACAATAATACAGTAATAAAATTAAAAAGGACCAATACAATGACCCAACGTATCTCATGATCCAATCAGTGTGACCAAAAGAAAAAAAAAAATCACATTTGTGACGCAGCCAAGATAAACAAGCCATGACAAAAAATAACACAGCTATACAGCAAGGGTGGTCGGCCGCCGGCAGCCACACCTAGGTGCATGGTCCCGGCGGCCGCCTTGCCGCCATCCGGGCTCGAAGAAAATCTCTTCCAAACCCTACCATATCACAGTCCATTGTGCTACACACCGTTGATGCATGCTTTAGCCAGAAGTTCCCTTGTATTATGGCCTTTCTCCTTGTTTCACTCTTCTTCATCATCCCACCACCTCCACCACCACTTATGTCTCTCTCCGGCGGCCCCGAGGCTTTTGTTATTTCCTTGTTCTTTTTCTCACTCTTCTTCTTCATCCCACCACCACCACCACCACCAGTGTTTCTATCCGGCGGCATCGACGCTTGTGTTATTTCCTTGCTCTTTTTCTCAATCTTGTTCTTCGTCCCATCACCACCACCATCAACACTTGTGTCTCTCACCCGCGGCATCGACATAGCCCTACGGTGACCACCACCCTTTCTCTCTGTCTCACTCTTCTTCATCCCACCACCACTTGTGTCTCTCTCCGGCGGCCTCGACACTTTTATTGGTTCCTTGCTCTTTTTCTCAGTACTCTTGTTCTTCATCCCACCACCACCACCACCACTTATGTATCTCTCTCTCGGCGTCGACATCGCTCGCCGGAGACCACTCTGGCGATCATTCCCAGTCAACCCATTAAATTTAACATTAGTAGTAGTATTCTTGGCTGCCTCGTGTATGTAATATTCCAGGTCCCTCGCAATTCTCTCTCTCTCATATGTATCAAGAAGATTAGAATTGTGTTCCTGATCTGAAGGATTATAAGGAGACAGAAGAAGATGAGTATGGCTTATTTTGAAAGATTTGGACCCTAAGCCTCTAGGGTTTGTAGTAATTTTATCCATGAAGTTGGTTTTTGGGTTGAGGGAAATAAGAGTTAAAGCTATGGGATGGGAAAGAGATTAATTAGGAAACCTAAAACCTCTCCAAAGATAACAAAAACCTTTTGGTAGAATGGCCTCAAACTTTTGCTTTATATTTCTAAACCTATTAAATACTCCATATAATAAGAAAGAAAGAAAAAAAAAAAAAAAACAAACCACTTCCCCTATCAAAAAGATAAGAAATCAGGAGAAAATTTTGGGTGCAAATAGCGCACCGCCCACGTGATGCTTGAGCGTGCATCTCGGCCGTCTGAAAAGTGTTTTGAACGGCTCTGATTTCTCCCTCTCTCTCTCTCAAATCCGGACCGTCCAAAATACTTTTAGACGACCGAGATGCATGACAAAGACAGCCATGTGATACCCGTACTGCACCCAAGTTTTTCTTTGAAATCAGATAATCTTGAACCACTATTTGACCAATTCAAAACCCAACAAACTAAAAACATATATTGGCATATTATATATTATATGAGATTATTGTTGGCATTATTTTTTGCGTAAAAAGAAGTGCATCAGGAATTCAGGTTGATGCATGTGGTTATGGTTTTTTTATTAACATATTTCGACGGGTAACTGTCAAGAACATCTTTTTTTAAGCTGGACGAAATGACACGTCTGTAAGATGGCAGACAAACGAAATCCTCACATGAATAACTTAGTACTAAGAATGATGTGTTATTTTGAAGATTTCAAGCCATAATTTGAAATGGAATGACAACGTCAAATCGTATGGACTACTTATTCAGTGCTCCCGGATCAATACGTTCACGTGATGTTCCGTGACACTCCAATACCACACATTCTCGAGTAAGCCACGACCTAGTACATATCTTACCCGTATTAAAAAACGACAAGAGAAAATCAATTAGGGATTTTGTAAGCGTCAAACCACCTTCAATTCAAAAAATACCAAATCAAACCGTAAAGACGTACCTAACTTCCTTTTATTTTACAGGACTACGCTTTTATTGATTTATTTTCCACATGAATTGAGGAAAAAAATAGTGCCGGTAAATATAAAAGGAGTGTGAAAACTGATTCCCTAAATGCTTCCCTGTAATCTGAATGGCCAGTATACATGAAGCTACTGCTCCTTCAACGCAGTGTCTGACCGGTTGAACGATATGCACAACCAAAATGAGCTGCCACATTAACCTCTGCGCTTTTGGTTTCGTGGAAGTTCACCTTCAACACGCTTGATTTCATCTTTCAACGTTCCCAGTAACTCTCGTCGCATGCTGTCACTTGTGCTATTGCTGATCAAACTCGAAAAGTTCTTCAACCATGAGAGGTACTCTGCTTTCAATTCAGAAGGAATAGACATCGACTGCTCAGTTCGAAACTGCATATAGATAAAGCAGAGTCACACATTGAGTAAAAGTCGACTTCGAGTTCTTAGTAATAAATAGAATTTTCCTGTTGAGAAAAGGATGCAGCGGTCCATTTGAATAAAGTATGACAATGAAAATGCTATAAAATCTCGCAGCTACTTTTCACATTCTCCACTTGGAAAATGCATTCTGCATATTTCTCCCAAACACTTATTCCAAATTCAAAACACATTCTGACTATAATCCAAAAAGCCAAAAAAGTTAAAAATAAAAAACTGAAAAGTAGGCTCCCAAACACCCCCTTAGACGGGTGATGATCTGTGAACCCTTTTGTCAAAGCATATGCTCGTGACAGTGGGAGACAATACTGATTTCTAACTAATAAGTAATCAGTGGTTTAGTTTCTCGGTATCAGTATTATTCAATGCCAACCCAATGACTTCCACCAACTGTCGTCATGCGTTGAATCGTACGTACCATATTGAAAGCAGAAATGAAGTGTCGGAGAGAGTCCTCAGCCGCTTCTGCAGGTGAATGCTCCCCCTATTTTAGAGAAGAAGAATAAAGATAATTTAGCCCAATGGCACATTTTACAGCTAATAAGGAACAAAACCAGTAAAAGAAACTCCTAAATCGACAACTGTGAGGAACAATGAGTATCAACGCGCAATAACTTCTGCCATAGTTAATTGTTCAAGGAATGTTGAAGTGCCTCATTGACAAACTCAATGATGGGATTTTCATATGGCCGTTCGGAAACCAACAACCATGCTATTTTGACATTGGTAAAACAATTTTTAGATGATGATGACTCCAACAGATTTTTAACCTTTTAGTCGCTGAATCCTTGAACATATATCTGTCCGAGTATTCATTTCTAAAAAAGTCAGATCATAATTCCAATTAGTCTACAACTCACGGTGGTGAGCTCAATCAGTCCAAAGCTTACAATGCCGCGCTCACAATGTCTCTCAAACAGAAAGTGAAGACGGCTTAAACGTAGAACCTCTTTGAAGAAGAGAGGGTATCATATAGACTCATGAAGCCATTAGTACTAACCTTTGATTTCAGTAATTCCTTCTTGGTGATCTCCAACGACCCAAGAGCATCAAGTGATTGCAACTGTTGGCACATCCATACACAATTAGTCCCATCATAATATCTTGTCACTGTAAACCAATAGCTAATGTAGACAGGAAGGAGTCATTGGCCATCCCTATAGAGTGATACACCCTCTCTCTTCTTTCACTTCGTATAAGTAAACCAAATTGCATTACAAAAACCCAAATTGCCCTTATTTTGCCTGGTTTCAAGTTTAACCTCTTGCAAGAAACATAGAAGCCAAAACATTCCTTGGTTGTAACTTGTAACTGAAAACACATTCTTCAATTTTTCACGCCCGCTGATGCCAACAATATCGGGAATTAAGATAAGCAGAGGAATGAAAACAATTCATTGGCAACAGGATTTCACTTAGCAACAGAAATGTTTAGGAAACTAACCAGTATCACCCGTGCTGCATGCTCATCCTTCCCAGTTTGTCTAGATATTCCAGAATATCGCTGCTTGTCTTCTTGTTTCGCTGATTTATTCAAAATCTTCTGAGCTATCCTGTCATGTTAAAACTGCGCGTGACTAATCTGTAAGACTATACACTTGTGTAAAGAGTCAAATCAAAGATGAAAATACATAGATAGAACCTGCAAACTAGTCAAATCAAAGATGAAAATACATAACAGAGCCTGCAAACTCTACATCACTCAACCGAACCTACAGTTGCAACTTGCAAGTGTCTTTACGAGAGCAGGATGAAAACGCATGAAAGTTGAAACAGCCCATATTCACGACACAGAAGAACAAAATGGGAAACACTGCACGTGACTAGTCTGTTAGGCTCTACACTGATGTAAAGAGTCATATTAAAGATGAAAGGGCAATAACAGAGCCTGCAAACTCTCCATAACTTAACTGAACCTACAGTTGTGATGTCGATGATGATTTTGTAAATCAGAACTCCAGTGGCGAGCCCTTTCACACATACAGAATGAGAGGATATAATCAGTTAGAATTGGTTTGGAATACACTACTTGAGTTCCCTGAATGCAGCCCCAACACCCCCGCTCCCTCTCTCCTTTCTGTAACTTCAATAGTACAGTACATAAGCAACCATATGAGCATTCTATCATCTTTTCTCATGGACCTTATGTTTTTTTACAGCTACTCCATATCCAGTATTGCCTAATTGTAAAACCTGGTTGAATTACAGCTGGGTAAGTAATGCAAGCAGGTTAACCAACCGATCAAGAAGGGATCACGAGATACATGTGAACAGATCATTGTCCAGAAAATCACATGCTTTGGTTACAGTTGGTGTCATTCTGGAGAATCTGGACATGGCAACATTTCCATGAGTTGGGTAAGCACAGGTAACATGTCTGCCTGACCAATTTGCTCCAACAAAGTAGGGTGGCTTCGATGCTCCAAACTTGCAGTTCTGGAGGTTCCTTGTGACATTTAATTTCTCGTGGAGCTATAGCCAGTGGTGGAGCCAGGATTTCTACTCAAGAGGGGCCGAAGTAAGAGGAGAAACAAATTCGACAAAAATGAACTTTTGAATATTGATTAAGTATATTAAAAATAGAGTTCATAATTCAATTAAGTATGCCAAAGAAATGTTTTAAAATCCTAAAACATAGTATTTTTTGTTTTGTTTTAAACGAAATTTTTTAAAGTGACTATGAGAGTGTGATTCCACTTAAACCATCTGGTCAATTGAATGACAACCAAGTTATGGACGCACTATACTCCTTGCACTAGGTGAGGATTCAAACCTCACCAACTTCATCCCCTTTCTCCGCCATTGGCTATACTCTATAGTTTCACAGCTTCACCATTTTTCCATTTTCAGCTCTCACATTGTACCAACAGAAAATTTTATGTAGGAAGAAAAACAGCTCAAATCAAGCACGCACCATTCAAAGGACCAAGTAAAATAACGTACTCCCTCTGTACCACTTTGTTAGGTCCTTATTAGGAAACCAACTATTACATTGTACTTTTGTTAACTTTCCAATTTTGCCCCTTGATATGTAATGTTTCTTGAAATCCTAACCTATTTAAGGTAAGAGAACATGAGGGCCAAATTGGAATGTTGCATTACATCTTTGGAAACTTTTCAAAATGGACAATCTTTCTTGGACATCCCAAATGGAATACTAGGCCATCATTGTGGGCCGGAGGGAGTAGTAAAATGCTGAAAGAACATGTGCATGATGCAACCATGCCAATGTCAAAGTGTCCAACCACACATTTCCTCGGAAAGGGCCTTTCTTTTTGATGAAAACTTATATAAGGCTAAGGAAAGAAACAAAAGACGAGTTTAATGAACCACGTCAGATGGTTTTGAGTTCAAATAAAAATTACATGTGGAAAAGACAAAAGAATAAACACAAGACCTAATAGGACAAACCTTAAGGAGTGGACTAAAAGAACTTTCGCTTTATCAAGCTCAGCAACTGCTTCAGACGTATTCATCTTCCTTAGTAGGTTAAAATTGAGCATTTCCACCCAAGCAATGTAGAGCATGTTGGAAGCAACCTGAAAGCAAGCATTCTTGATTAATATGTATGTTATTATATTTTTCTTGACAAGACCGGTGGAACAAGATAAGAGTCATAAGACAATGAGAAACATAACACAACCAAGTTTTGGCATTCAGTCTTGCAATCAACAATTGGAGCTCGTCATATGATATATGTCACATCATTAGTTTGGAAATAAGAAAATTATGTATGGTATGACATAAACATTGTTAGGGCTTGTCTCACATTAGTTAATTATAACCTTCAAAACAAGTATATGAGCCTCGGCGGCCTCTCCACTCATTGTCAATTGGTTTTCAGTCGGATAACATCTTGCGATTTGCCAGATAATGGTTGAAAATGGTGGGAGATGCAAGGAAAAGTGCTATCATGTCTCTTTGGTCTCTCCCTCTTTCTTATTAATCTTTCCACCTCAAACCCATAAAGTCCATACAGCTTCAACCAAAGGTGAGACCAAACTGGGGTTCTCCTTTTATATATTAGAATATATACCTTTCGCAAATCATTTGGCAACACTACATAAATGATGACACCCAGATGCATCACAATGCAAGGCACAATCAACAAAAAAAAAAAAGGAAACTTCAGCAGATCATGGAGTCCAGTCTAAATTTTGTCAGACCAAAATGAAATCAGTCACCAGGAATGGCCTGGCTGTCAATTACTGAATGATTGAAAAGCCATCTGTTGCTTACAAATGCCAACCGCATCTTAAAACTGCTCAAAATGCTTCAAACCAGAGCCCAATAGTTCCAAGGCCACAAAGCAGAAGTGTTTACATTCGAAAACATACAATTTCCAGGAAGTATAGAAAACTGGGTTTTATATCTCCTATGGAATATAGCACAAAGCTTATAATGCCGTTTCTGACTTCCCAAAGCTGTAAACTTTCGTATGGGCTAATGAACCTTCAACAAACCCAATATAAGACAAAGAAGACTCTTTCACATAATGACATCAACGATTTAAAAATCCTAAAAAACAACCATAAGAAATTATGAGTATGTGCATAAGCTTGAGTGCAGTGCACCATATCAACCATGTATGTATATGATTTGTCTATAAGCCCATTCTATGCCCCCTATTCCCCTTAGTCCGAAGTTCCTAACATGCCAAACCTTCCCGAGATGAAAACAACATGGTCCAAAGACTTCCAGAAATGATCAAACGATTCAAACCTCACATTGCATTTCAAGCTAAGTACACACCGGGGTAAAACTAAGATTAACCTGGGCTGTTTCATATGTTCCCATATACGTCACATAAAGCTAAGTACAAATCAGGGTAAAACTAAGATTAACTTGGGCTGTTTAATACGTTCCCATATACGTCACTTAAGAGGGGCTAAACATGGAACGTCCAAGCATATGAGTAGGAACATCAAGAAGCAAAAAGATGAAAGCAGATAAATGACAGCTTTTCTGGAACAGTCATTCAGGTGGTAATCAAATCACAACAAAAACCTGAATATGGTCTTCAGAAAGAATGGTTTTTCGGGCCTCGAGACATCTGCAGCAGTAACAGTAACATGCCTTTATTTGGAATGATGGCTATCTAGAATTTCTTGTCAATTAAGCACTATTCGTTCACCTTTCGAGAAGATCTTTGGCCTCCCTTAAGTTCCCTGCGGATTGAAGGGTCAAACCGAGGCCTTCGGCTGCAATTACAGTGTCCAAGGAATTCCATCCCTGCATTTAGACTATTGTAAAGTCACTGCTGAAAAACATAATTCATAACCAGAACTTCTACGAAATCCATATGATTGTTAAATACTTTATATTTTTTGTGGCATCAGAATTCTTTTGAAATGATGATTAACTTAAACTTCTCAAATTGTATCTGCCTCTCAAAATATAACAGAAGAGAAAAGAAAATAAAAAGGTCAACAAGCATCTTGTTACTGCAAGTACCCAAAATAATGGCAACAGTTCAGGAAACAGCACAACTAAATGCCTTCAGATCTATCAAGTAAAAGACCACGAAATATGCTCCTTCAAAAAGATTCCCGTAAATGGAAATGCCAGGGAAAGGGGAAGACCTAAATTGCCGTGCAATGATGTGGTAGGAAAAGGAGAAGTATCTTATTCCATTTACCTGAACACATAGCCCTTGCCAGGAGAAAATGTCCAAAAAGGTTTCATGTTGCCAAAACCAACTGATTAGTACACAAGGCCTAGTTTGGTTTGCTTTACAAGTATATTTTACTTTGCAAATGCACTGGAACACCAAGATTGCAATACCCTTCTAAAATGTCAAAATAAAAGATAGTTTCTCATATCATCCACTAATTTTTCTAAGTGACCAAATTTAAGCCGCTTCGTTTGGAAAGTCTGCCCACCTGATATATATCTAGTTTATCCATACCTTCTTAAGATATCTCTTCAAACCAATCAGTCTACTTCCATTATTATATGCCTTTACTTAATACTCCTAACACCAACTGATCAAATATTATACCCCCAGATTTGTTGCAAACCGACTGAAAATCCTCATTCAAACTTTATTACAATATACTGGTGGAATTCCTGCATCTGTCTTGCATTAACTTCATCACTTGTTCATTATTTTTTTCAATTTTTTGGTACCTCTTAGATAGTTGTAAACAGGCCATACTAACTTCCCTTCTATTCTTCTAATCACTCAATCTCACACTATATTTAACTATCAAAATTAGTCTGCGCAAAAGGATGTTGTCATGTCAATCAATCTCCATATCTACATAGTGGTTTGTCATTAGCTGGCCGCCTGGCCCTGTGCAGATGTGAAGAAGTTTTCTTATTAAATCTACATCTCTATTCTCCATGGAAGGTCCAAAATGCTTCCAGGCATGGTAAACAAGCACAAGTCCAGCACAGTAACTAACAAGGCCACAACTGCACTTTGAAAGGGTTGGGCTAACAATTTAAACAGAAAATAAAACACAATGGCAAGCTAAGTAGGAAAAAGGGCTCCACATAAGCAAATGAAAAATGAAAGGATGGGCCAACACTGATGATAACATGAGAAAGCGTAAATTCTTGATTTTTAGAATGTTTAAATTCCATCACGCCAGCAATTCGCGGTTAAAGAGCAAAATGAAGTAGCCAAAAGAAAGAAATAACATTGAAATACCCTTGTTCCTTTCAGCAATACTAAAATTCTAGATCCTAAGCATAAGAACTGAACAAAATATCAGCTGACTAAGGAATCCACCCACGCATGAACATCTGATAAACTTATTTAGCAAAGAAAACAAATGACAAACACAAGAAGGAAGAGAAACATAAATAAGTTTACCTTTGATAATTCCATAATGTGCAGAACCTTTCTCTGGACATTTTCAGCCTCTGCAAGCTTGTTGGACTTCATGTACATCTAGGAGAAAAAGCACGAACATCAGTTGCGAATAAACAAGACTAAGAGGGAAGCAATACATTGCACAGTGATGACAAATTAACAAATTGACATTATATGTTTAGGGTCCTGCAAATATATGCCCTTGAGGCATATGTTAATAGTACGTTAACTCTTCTATTTTTGCTCAACTTTCATGGGGAATCTGAGATAAAACTTTAGTAATAAATTGTGTACTCGAAAACATTAGATCTTTTGAATATGGGACCTAAATGCCCCCAGTTTAGTTTCTAACACCAAAACGGACACCGGCAAATAGAAATCCCTTTCTCCCTTCCCCTCCACTGATCATTGCAAATCAACAAAATCCCCGAACACTTTCCGTAGAAATCGCATATCGAATTGAACAATTGCATCAGTAAATTTAAACCTCATTAAAATTGTTGGCACTTCCTCAACTTATATGACAACTTTCAGAGAAAAAATCGATGATAAATTTCAAATTGTTTGGAAGTATTTCTTTTCAGTCTAAAATGTGATGCCCATATTGGCTTAATAATTAAGTCGAATTATTTTTTTGTCCTTATTCAAATTTTTTTTCGTATTTGTTAGTTTGGCATCAATTTATTATGGATTTTTAGTTTGTATCGATAAGAGGAATCTAAAAGGTAAACAAATATGAACCAAACCATATTTTTAAAATAAAGAACAAAAAAATCCAAAAAGCCTGTCTATTTTGAATTATTTATCACTTTAGTGAACTTTTTTAAGATTTTGATCATAATTATTAAATACATTATTTAGGCAAAAACATCTCGTGTCCTAATAATCCTTTGGGATTATTTTTCCAAAACAATATTGTCTTTGTTAATTTTGCTTCAATTTTTTTTATTATTGATTTATCTCGACAAGAGGAATCAGGGAAAAAAATGAACGAAAGAAAAAAAAAGTAATCCAAAAGTCTATCTATTTTTTGTCTTTAGTAAAAAAATTTAAGGTTTTGATTATGATTTTTTACTTTTTGTATTTTTCTCTTAGAGACAAACCAATAATTCACAAAAAAAAAAAAAAAATTGATGCAGAACTAATAAAGACAATTTTTTTAATAAAGACAATATTATCCAAAGTTATTTTGGCTAAAACACTCACCCCTTTTTTCTCTTCATAATTCTGTTAGTTCACCACCCTTTGATTAGGCCTTATTTTCTATTTTCTTCTTTCTTGTAGGCTTCCAATAAACAAAAAACTCGTGGGAATTGAAAGGACAAGGAAAATGTAGATCAGAGAAATGGAAAATTTTAGGGAGAGAAAAGTGAAAGGGTATTTAACTCTTACAATAACAAGTCATTCGCCCATTGAACTTATTGTACAATTTCCTGTAAAAGTGGGTTAGTTATCCTCATTTAATGATCATTAACATTTGCCCTTGGGGCACATAGCCACATATTAACAAAACCCATATGTTTATGGTAAACAAATAAATACAGGACATTATCCACAAAAAGCAGAGCACTTCTATTGCTAAGTCAGGAAGGTTTTGGATAAAAACAAAAACTGCATTTGCTTGTGATCATTTCTAACTCTTACACTACAAACTAATCCATCGAGAATCTCACATGGTTCAGGTGAGAGCGGGAACAATCTTGAACAAGATCACAATAAGAAAAGCCTAATTGAAGGGGTTACATAAAAATGCAAGGATGAGAATGGTGAGATATGTAGATCTCCTATTGAGATATTGCCATTTTTGTTCCATTTCTTCTATTAGAACTGTAGTTTTCAGCATCATCTATAAATATCATCACCTCAGCTCCTTCTGAATAAAGACTATCTGAAAAGCTTCGTTTGGTGCAATGTGTAAATTGTTTTAGACCTTGGTCAGTTAGAATAGAACAAGTCACATGAATAGCACTATTAAAGACTTGAAACTTTTGCATTTTTATCTTTTAACTCAGACTTTCAACAACGATCATTCTCACTAAAAAAACAATGGGAAGAAGAACAAATTCAGCTAGTTGGAACAAACTATCAAAAGAATGTATCCCGAGTGAAATAATGGACACATCAGGTTTTCAGAACCTTAGATACCAGGTAAGAAGTATAACCTGGGCAAGATACCTCAACCTCCTGAGGCATATACTCGATTCCCCTTGACCACCTTCCTACATAGCAATAGGAGAAACATAAGTATAAGAGAAAAAAACTTTGCAGCAGCAGAAACTAGACAGTTATCGTCTGATTGAAAAGACATAATGATGCACCTCCATTATCCGAATAGAATCCTGAATAAGGCTCTCAGAGTCCTTCTCTTTTCCTTGGAGGTGAAGCACCTGTAAGTTGCATCAGAAATTTTTCCTGAGCTCTACACAAGTTAAAAATAAACAAAAAATGGCTTTCAAGAAAAATAATCACACTCCCACAGACAGAAAAAGAAGATCCACACCAAGAAACTGTTTGAACTCCAAAAAATGGGAATTCTCCTTTTTCTTCCAGTCTATCGTACTCAACAAGTCACAAGGACTTCATCACGTGATTACGACACCAATCCATACAGAATGGAATATCAAGCATCTCTGGTTTTCTAGCACCCTATTTCATGAACCGAATTCAATGAATAAATAAAGGAACCAATATCAAATAGTAAAATCCTAAAAGCATCTCATGTTAGTACAAGAAAACTTAATCTAGCCACATGTTAGTCTCATCTAAAAGACTAAAACAGAACTAAGTTTAAACAAATCTTTTGAGTTCCTTTTCACTATAATTTTTTTCCGAACAGGCAAAATGTAGCATGAGATCCTCAGATCATAGAAAAATAAAGTTGCATCGTCGAGGACACAACTTACGCATCAGGGGAAAACAGACATGCATGATGCATCCATAGAGTTTGGGATGAGAACAAGGAGAAAGTTTCATAACTTGTTAACTATGTCCACAATATATCATTTGATTTTTGGATTTGCATGGGTTGCGCAAAAACTAGGGATTGGAAATCCCGAAGAAAAAAGGTTGAAGCTATTGAATGCATTTATTTTGATTTCGATCCCCAGAAGTACGTTGGACCAACACATTTAAACTGTAAGTAATTACAAAATTAGTACATCCTCAAACATGCCCCTTGGCCCCCTCCACATCTGGCCCAGATCCCCACCATTACTGGTCCAAATAAGTTTCTGCAAGGCGCCAGCTCTGATACCAAATGATTTCAGGTCTAATTATACAATGAAGGAGATGAAAGACAACGCAGACAACTAGAAAGAGATATGCAAGAAGAAACGAAAGATAATGAGAAAGGTATCTCTACCCTGAGAACAATTCTTTTTGACTTTACACACAACACAAAGTTACAAACTCACCCTAGTGGTTTCATAATGCAAATCATTGATCTTTTGCATAACAAGCACAATCTGTCTACAAAAGCCGAGATAATGTGGACAGACAGTCGAGAAATCAAAGTGTGGTATCTACCACAATGCCCCCCATGTCAAAGCATGAAAGATGCCACAATAGAAGGTACAACGTGCAAATTAGGACAGAGACTCAGAACTATTACAATTCCAAGATGATACATAGTGTCCGCGTAGTCTGTATTGTCATGTCCCAGCACACGCCTCTTTATCTGAATGACAGTCCAGTATCAACATAAAAAAGTTAGATTTGAAAACATAACAGTCAGTCGAAATGTATGCATAAGACCAATAGAGTTTTAAAATGGACTGAAGAGCACATTCTTCATACCTTTAAAGCACGCTGCCCATGGAACCATGAAACATTAGGAGGAAAAGAATGGACAAGAGCAATTGTTAGTAAAGACTAAAGACAGTTGTGTTGCAAAAAAAAAAAAATTACACTCCAAAGAAAATACAAATAAAGAAAACAGTTGTTGGTAAGACAGTGGTGTTGCACAAAAAAATTGACACTCCAAAGAAAAGACAAGTAAAAAAAGGTCCTATGTCAAAAGGATGGATAGCTTTGTTTTACATTATTGGGCCCATTTCATACCAGCTTAAGAGTTTGGGATAGTTGGTAACTAAACATGGTATGAGAGCTTTGAATTCTGAGAGGTTTTGGGTTCAAATATGTTCAAACATTGGTGAGGTGCAGGGCAAACTTGGGTTTCCCCATCTACCACTTTTTGGATTTTCCAATATAGAAGTTGAGCCCTGAAATTAAGTCAGCATGTCCTCAAAAACAAGAAACACCTATCAAAATATATAGTTATGAACTCACTCTAGTGCCCATCATGGGGTCAAATTATTCACTGGACATGTTGGGCTTGACTCTAACTCTAGAACCACTATAGTCCCTTCTCTACTTCATGTTGCTATTCATAGTCTTTGATGCATCAAAAGATATGTAAAAGGCCATAGAACGCAATACAAGAAGTATACATTTCGTTAATTTAAAGTTATGTGTCTATCTACCTCGTAGCATGTGTGAGCTTTTTCCAATTTCCGCTGCACAAGGTAGAATTGACCTAAATTGTGAAGGGAAGCTCCAACACTGCATGGTAAGAAGATAAAAATTAGTATTTCACCAGTCAATTTAACTTGATCACAATTTGAGGTAATGACTTAATTATAATTACATTCTCATTTCTTGTTGGTGCTACATCTTTCCATAGATTGTGGCAAATGTAGACATTTCTTTGTAATGAATACAGAATAGACAAGAAAATCCAAACCACAAACATAAACATTTTGTTGCATTCCCTCAAACTACATGGAGCCCAACAATAATGGTTATAGCTGAACAAAAAGTAAGCAATGCAAATAGATAGTCGAACCAATTAAAACCCTCTCATAGACATAGAAATCATGTTGTACCGTATATCTTCCTGTCCAAATGATTCTTCTAGTATTTTCACAGCCTCCAAATACAATGGTTCTGCTTTGTCAAATACCTTTTTGACTCGATAAAGCTCTGCCTGCGATAAGAACAAAGAAACTGACTTCTTACACGATACAGAACAGATGAAAGACCAACCAGTAAATTTTTTTCACAAGATAAGTGGTATCTCAGGCCTTCTATGTGTAAACAGAGAATAATTTTGACATTTAGACAAGAGAAAAGGAGCAAAACAATCAACAATTCACACCTGACCATGTGATGCAGGGAGGCGTGATGAAATAAGAACGCGCAACAAAGACAATCACGAATTTTGTCTGAACTAGAGGTACTCCCTCCTTGAACAAACGATTAGAGAAAAACTCTCAATTTTCATTAATCAATAAACAACCCAATTCTGCCATTAGGCTTACAATGATACTTATAGGGCCAAAGTAACCCTAATCCAACTAGGAATGAAATAACAAATCCCAATCCAACTAGGAATCAAATAACATACCCTAATCCAACTAGGAATAAAAAATATTTTAGACCATTTATTTCTAAAATTGCAAACTTCCTAATAAAATTAATACTCTAAAAATAAGGAAAACTTAAAAACTATTTGTAAGTAATATAAATTTTCAATCTGCATCACCATGGGAGTTAGAAATGATCCCAAAACTCTAATAACAGGCCTAGTAAAAGGAAATTTCTCTCCTGCCTAGCAAGCCCACATTCACAATTAATTAAAGAATCCACTTTGTGCTAGATGTCATGAACAAACTGATAAGCATGTTTCCAAGAACCATTTGTTATCCCTATACCCCCTCATAATAACCGAACTACATCCACCTGATGGAAGCTCCACCAAGACCCACTCTCCCTTGTTATCACAAGACATTGGATGGCTTCGACACAAACTCACAAAACCAAACTGAATTCTGCGCTCTGACCAAATTGTTGACCACCCCGAATAAAACGAGGAGATATCCAGTAATTGCAATATATGTATTTTATGGTATGTAGGTGCACGTGTTTATCAATACACACATACAACCTTAAACATGGATGATAATAGAGAACCAGCGAGTGTAAGAGCAGGAAAGGAAAGTTTAGCTCATAGCGGCCAGTCGAATACCAAAATCCATCAGTAAAAAGGACAAAACAGCACCAGCGACTAATAATAATCTTTTTCCAGCACTCCGCCACAAATTACAACGTAGCAGAACCTAATGATTTCACAGGCTATACCATCATCAATCATCCCCCTAATACGCAATAATTTCAAGTTGGTGAAATCAATTCAAATCTATTCACAATTTTCACATAGCCAAAAGGCACAAGTGGATAATCACTTTTTCTTTTTCTTTTTTTGGATAATTAAGTAAATCAATTCAGGTCTATATTTGACTCTAGTGGTGTAATGGACATGAACCACCGTTGATTTCTCCAAATCTACTCCATTTACCTCTTTCATAACTATTTCCACAACCCCTCTTCTAGAATCACCCTAGTAGAGTCCAGTAGAATAGTTGAGGGGTTGCTGTTTTCACTTGGATTTGAAGGTGATAGGATCGGATGCTCTCGTCTATGACACAGAATGATGATGCTAAGTTCCATGCAACCCAAATTCATTGAGGTGAGCTAGGGCTTAGACTGAAGTAGTTC
Source organism: Vaccinium darrowii (assembly GCA_020921065.1). Lineage (NCBI taxonomy): Eukaryota > Viridiplantae > Streptophyta > Magnoliopsida > Ericales > Ericaceae > Vaccinium > Vaccinium darrowii. Next base: position 2,481,292 of record CM037158.1, on the reverse strand, counting down.
AGATTGAAGCAGGATTGGTTTGGTTTGATGTGGGCAAAAGATGGACATCTTCTGCTAGACTTGGTCAAAACAACAGTGAATTCTAGAAATTCTACAGTAGACTAACCAGATTGTTGTATGCCGATGCCACATGCGGATCCTTTTCACCAAACCCTTCTTTAGCTTCTTCTAGGGCAGACAAAAACAACTTTTCTGCTTCCTCAAGTTTTCCCTACAAGAATGATGCAAAAATACCATTAGGAATTCAAGAATTAAGGCATCCATCAAGAATGGTCTAAAAATCACATATCACAACAAGGCAGAGACACGACAACTGAACGATTTTCAATAAGCAAGGCATGGACACAACAGAAAATTTGATTTAGATATCTATTTGAATTTATGTGGGATCTAATTATACTATTCGGATTTACATAACTGTTTAACTTATCTGCATTTTCTACAAAAATTAAAACTAATTGTTTTTATTCTTTGCCCCTGTGTCTTCAAATTCGTGCCTGAGTGATGACACTGTGAAACATCTCCAACCTGTTCAAATTATGTCTGGTTATAAAATAATTAGAAACATAATAGGACATTTGGATACGTCCTACACGTGATTGTAAGTCCTTAAAAGATGGCAGTAGATCTCCGACTATTGTCTAAGACCAACCCCCATCGAAAGGTATCAGACAAAAGTACTACCTGTACAAAGAAATTCCTTCCACTATCAGTAAAAACTCTCCATTTGGATGTATGTATATTTGAAATCACAGATCCATCCTCGATTTTCCGCAAGCTAGTTAGATTAGTTCCTTGCAGATCTTTTTCAGAACTTGGTTCAACTGAAACATCTTCCGCTAAGGCAGGGCTGGAATTCATGCACAGAATTACTGATGCAGAGAAAGAAGAGAATTAGGCTATGTATGGCAGCCCAAAGAACTAGTAACCATAATCAAAGATAAACATATTCCAACATCATCAAATCAATGGAGCACAGATGATATAAACCAAAACTACTACAAGAAAACCCGTACAATGCATACCAGCTTGTCCAGATAGGAAAATCCACAGATAGAATTCCCTATATTGATTCTTTCTAGTATGACGTACAAAACCATAATCAGAACAGAACTCCATTTTGCCTGGAAACAGCACTGAGAAAATTAATGAGCAAACCAGGTAATTACCAAAGCAAGAATGAAAACAGAAGTTATTTTTTTCAGATAAGAAAATGCATATTTATTTATACAGGTAATCTAGATGATGTCTTCGATTTAAGTTTTAAAATCTGTCAGAAAGAACATTCTAAAAAGTAGCTAACCAAGTCTCGAAAAAGAAAATACAATTCTAGTACCACTAAAATGATAATATACAGTGGAAATGGACCAAAAACAAGAGCAATTTGTTACTAATTTTCAGAATGACAACCCGTTCAGGAACAAGGCCACGGGAAAGATTATATACCTCGAAGAATCTTGAATTACAACCTAATTAATGGGTATGAGAGACTCTTACTAACAGTGACCGAAGTCAGAGATCTACAGACAATCAAAGTAATGATGCACCAACTTGTTTCTCTTCTGAAAATAACAGGGCGAACATGTTCCCAACTAAGAGAAGTTGTGCTGCCATTAATGCCGACTCGTAATCTCTCCATCCACCGAGGTAAAATAATCCCATCAGCGATTTCTTGTGACCGGGTTGGGGGCATGGCGGGCATGGCCCTCTATTAGCTACATGCGCATGGGTGGCTGTATCTTTCTTCTGGCTTCACCAGCAATATTATCCAAAATGCACTTTGAACAGAACTTGCCTAATGCAACATGAAAGGCCAACTTCAATACCTTAGGGGGCCGTTTGATCGTTTTACTAGTCCAAGGAAATTCAACATGGCCTAGAAGTTTAATGAACTCTAACTTTCACGACCACATTGGAATTATACAATCTAAAGAAAAATGGAAGCTTGCAAAACTCCTATGCAAAGAGTTCACACTTGTACAATCCAAATTTCAAACCTCGTCGAGCAGAATATTGGAACACAACGTTCCTTTTTATGGGTTGAATTTGAGAAGAATAATTGGTGATGTAACTTATATCACCACTAAACTATTGAGCTCAAATCCAAACTTTGAACGACCTTAACGCAATGGGCTTAGTCTTGTAACAATTTCAAGATTAATGAAATCTTTTTTGCCTTTCAAAAAAAAAATTAATGCAATGGGCTTGGAACTTAGGAATTTGCTCCGGTCTCATCAGTGCTATCAACTCTTTAGGGCCACTAGAGGTTTGTTCAGTCGTGAAGTTCAGGGCCCATATTAATCGAGGTGCACGCAAGCAGCCACCTAGTTATCAAAAATAAAAACACACGACCTTTGGTCCAGTTGCCTGGTCCAACTGCAAATTGGTTTGTTCGGTCGTGAAGTTCAGGTCCCATATTAATTGAGGTGCACGCAAGCAGCCACCTAGTTTTTTTTTTTTGGTCATTCGTCATCCCTTATCTATAACATATAACATGGGGAGGGGTAATGGGACTTGATCCGGATGCAGTGTGGGGCATCCAAAATCTCTATCGCATGAGCTAGCCACGACTTGCAGCAGCCACCTAGTTATCAAATAAAAAACTTTACACGACCTTTTGCGCCAGTTGCCTGGTCCAACTGCAAATTGATAATGTCCAAACATACACATTGATTTGATACGCATAATCACCGGTGCAAACATTGCAATTGAAGTATGGGATTACCAGTTTGGATCAGAGCATTGGATGCTCTACCCCAAGAAGCGGCAGTGACTTTTTGGTGAGAAGAACGGAGTCTTCTCAGCAAACTAAAAGCTGATTGCCGGACAGACATCGATGTCGGCCCGCAAGTGGTGCAATTCTTACGAGTGAAGACTGAATTGGATTTCTAAGCTCTAATTCGATAAACCCTGAACCCTCTTTTCTTTCGGCCCCAAAAGCTGAACCGCTGCAAATATCCCAGCTGCTCTCTTGACTTGTTAACGGCTGGCTCAATAAGGCTCCTTCGGCTAAAAAGGAAAAACAGTTTTTTTTTTTTTTTCATTTTGTCTTTATTCAAATTATTTTTTGCATTTAGGCCCAATTTTTCAAAAGATTTTAGCACACAGGTGCTAAAATATGATATTTTAAATCAAAAAATGAAGTGATTTCGTGTATCGTTTTTCGATTTTTTTGGTACCAAATTAAAATACTCCTCGTGTACTTTAATTTGGTGCGAAAAAAATCAAAAAACGATACACGGAACCACTTTATGTCAAGTTTTTTTTCTTTATGGATTTGTCTCGATGGGACGAATTCAAAGAGTATAAAAATTATGGTCAAAAGTAATATTTTTTTGAATAAAGTCGAAAATAAACCAAAATAAACCAGTATATTGGTTTAATTTTGGCTTTATTAAAAAAAATTAGTTTCAACCATAATGTTATACTCTTTGGATTTGTCTCATCGAGACGAATCCATAAACCACCAGAATTTGACGCAAAACTAACAAATGCAAAAAAAAATTTGAATAAAGACAAAACGGAAAAAAATCAAAAAAACCAATTTTTCCTTTTTAGCCAAAGGAGCCCTAAGCTCTGTTTGAAGTACCTAGGAGAAGAGAGAGAAATAAAAAAAAAAATCCCTCTTTCTTTGTTTGGGTTGGGAAAAAAATGAGAGGAATTAAATTAAATTATTTTAACTAACAAAACTTCCTCTTAACTTTTCTCAATCTTTCCTTCTTCTTTTTTCCCCTTTCTTTTCCTAGGTATATCAATCAAAGTCGAACCGAGTTTGTACTGAGGGGGTCCAGTGTTGGTGCTACGCAAAGGTTGTGGTGCTACGCAGGGGGTGTGCAGCACACGGACCGTCCACTCAGTAATCCAATGGCCAGATTTTATCTTACAATGAACAGTTGAATGTTGCACAATCAAGATGAGATCCAGTCCTTTAGATTGCTAAGTTAATGTCAAAATTCTAATACTGAGCTCAGGAAAATATCGGCTCATTTAGTAAACTAATTCGATCGTTAAGGGCTCAATTAGTAAATTAATTGGATCGTTAACGTCCTGTTCATTTACAAACAAAACACAGTTAGAGCTCGAGCTTTAAACTCGTTTAGCAAGTTTTAAAACTCGACTTGACTCGATCCAACTCGTTTGCACTTATAACGTATAGTAATCCCCTAGTCCTTGATTTACATACTTAGGCTAAGTTTTTCAAATGATTTTAGCGCCTAAAATCAACCATGATTTTAGCACCTGCTGAACTCATTTGCTAAAACTCAGCCTTAGACAGGGGATTGAGAAACCTTGGAGCCAAACAGCTGACACTCGACCGGGGCAAGTTTGTCCAAACAAGTTGGTTGGAGGGGTATGCATGTAACTATAACACCAAACTAGGGTTTTGACTTTTCCTTATCTTCTTGAGCCACGATCAATCCAACGGCCACAATCACATCTGCCACTACCGTAAGCTGTGTAGATAGAATAGGATAAGCAGCCGCCACACTGACACCAAGAGAGCCAAAACCACTTATAAAACCCCACGTTGGTTTACATACCGTTCAACATCTTCCTTTTCTCGAGTTCCTTCGTACTTCAATCTCCAATTTGCGTGCGTCAAAGCCTGCATACGCACCTGAATCGGCGCAGTCACAGATAGAAGAGATCATCGCACACAAACACTGGTCTCTTTTCTCAGTTTACTTGCCGATTTGGGTTCGTAAGCAAGCTATGACGCACAAAAAAAGGCGCCATTATGGAGTAAGATCTGACAACAAACCTGGGGAATTTCTCTTTTTGTGCTCTGTTTTTTTCGCAGTTTTCTGGGTTTTCTAGTTCTGTCGAGAAAGACAGATTGCTATAGATATTATTGTGATTTTTCTTTCTTGTGAGTGCGGTTTCGTCTGATGATTACATTTTTTTTTGCATAAAATTGAACGTATGCATTTCCGTCTCCAACCTGTCATCTCCTTCGCCCATGGAATTCCAGCCCAGATTCGAGAAAAACGCCGTTTGATATCGGTCGTTTCTTTGACCAGCTTTAATTTTGTCATCAAATGTTGGTGGAACACATTTGGAGCAACAATTGTTCAGAATCTGCGCTTTATTGTTTAAAAGTAAATTCTCTTAGTTGCAAGTGGAATGTCTAAAGAAGTAAAGTTTTGACTTTTTTTATTTTTCTACCAAAATAAAAAAATTAAACCTCATTTTTTGCATTAAGGATTTTGCATTTTTAGATTGTCGGGTTTGAGAGCGGAGGCAAAATGCATTATTTGAGAATGCATTCTTAAAGTTAAACCATACAATAATGAAGGTACAATTTGATAATCAACTCTCTTAACATACTTTTGTTTACATTTTTTTTTTTCATTTTGGGATAAAAACCAGTATAATTTATTTTTGTCATTACTCTCAAAAACTATTTTATTATAAAAAAAAATTCTGCACACGTTTAATTTTCAAATGCGTTTGAGAAATGTGTACATAATTTGAAAATATATTTTATGGTCAGGATATGTTATTAAAAATCTATTTAGGGATAATAATATATTCTTACCATAATTTAAAAATTTACAGTTCACAATTCACAATTCAAAATTTAAATGAAAAAGGGAAGGGGAAAAAAAAAAAAAGAGGCTCCCAAACCCAAACGGGCTCTAAGCTGCTTAAGCTATTGAGAAATTATTTTCACTTCTTTTTTTATTTTCATGCACTCCTTATTTTTTCTTTATTTATATGAAGTTACTATTCTCATTTTTACATGGAAAAGATAATTTGATAATTTCACAGAGATAAATGGAAAAATATAGTGCATTAGTCAAAGGGGGAATGGAAAATCATTTCCAAAGCCATTTTGCTCTTTTGACAATTTAAAGTTTTGACCAAATCTTGTTAATTTAAATATATTCCATAACAGCATCTCCAACCGATACTCTAATCTCTAATTGAGAATACAATACCAAATCACTCTAACCCATCCTCTAAACCATCCTCTGTTTGAGAGTATTGGATTTTGATATTTTGATATTTAGGCATCGTTTCTCATTTGATAAAATCAATGATTTTATAAAAATCTCTCTTCATTTGCTAAAATCCACCCAGTGATTCATCAACTCTTCTTAAAACTCATATCACACGCTTAAGCGATTTTATCTAATGAGATCAAAAAGTAAATTTTATCAACCCTCTTGAAATCTCAACTTTTATGTGATTTTCCATTTTAGCAAACGAGAAACAAAACCTTAAAAGATGAGAGGAAATATAGATAATCTACAGAAAAAATTATTCAACACACTCACAAAAATGATACATATACAATAGTTAGCTCTAACAAATCTCCAACACACTCACGCGATGTGTGAAGCCCACACACACATTCAAGTGTGTGTACATGCTTATCGATGTATTTTATTTTTGAGCAACTTATCAACTTCAAACAATCTCTGCAATCAAAATTAAAATTAAACGCATAATAAAAAAAATAGAATCTTGGTTATAAGCATCCGATTGAGCTGATTTTGTTCAAAGCTCATCGAAAACCTAGTATTTTGAAATTAATGAGATGCTTAAATTACTCGTGTGGGAACCCGAAGTGGGCCTCACGGAGTAGGCAGGCAGCGCGTAGAGTTGCCGTTTTGGACTTGCCAAACATAGCCTCACACCCGGACGGTAGAGATTCAATGTGGGGACGGGATTAAAAAGGTGGTCCAAAAATACACGGTATCATTTGTACTTGATCATCTTCTCCAAATGTAGTGCTCCAGTACCGACACTGTGAAGTGTGAACCTTCTAGACACTCTCTAGACCCATCTCTCGTATTTTTAAACCTTCCTCGTAGCTCTGCTTCATTATAGGCTCATACCAGTAGAAGCATTAAACCTAGACCATGGCTCTCTTCGGTGACCCTTTCCGGAGCTCCTTCTGGAGCTCTCCAAGGTATCGCACCTTGCTGCCCGGATCAACAGCCCTTATGGACTGGCTTGAAACCCCCACCTCCCACATCTTCAAAATCAATGTTCCAGGTACCCCTCTCTCTCTCTCTCTCTCTACCTCAATTCTCGAGACTGTCCAATTTTGCCTAACTTGGATGATTGAAATTGTTTGTAGTTTTTGGATATAGTCGAAATCTTCAATCACGACACACATAAACGTTCATAACTTTGTAAAAAACAATGTTTCAAACACAATTTTATCGATTGATACATGAATCGTTATTGATTTATGTTTGCATACATACGCCACTTTTTCAGTGGTAATACGAAAGCATCCACTGTCTGTAAATTTATGCAAATATCGCCCATACCCCTAATTATTGGGGACTCGATGGGTTTTGTTATTGTTTGCATATATGATTTCCGAACACTATTCAAGGCTACTGTAATCTTAATAATATCACCAAACAATACATGGACAAAACACTGACAATACGTATAGACAAAACACTATAGGTAGGACTGGCTATGAGGACAAGACTCCGTTTGTGGCTTCAACTAGTTAACCAAGAGGAACTGAATTCTAAAACACAGACTCCACGAACAAACAAGCTGCCCAAGCGACCCAATCCACTGCCTGAGCATCCCCAACGAAAGGAAAGCCAAAATGGAGCTAACATACGAAGAGTTAAAACAAGGGCAGAATAATGCCCCTGAAAAAGACTCAAGAAAGGATCATACAAGTCTCTAATCACGGACATCGGCTCACACTGAATGTTTGGATGCAAGCGGAGCAAAATCCTGATAAGCAAAACACAACCGTATGTGTCAAGCGACCACCTCACAATTACCGCTATCGGCGTGCCTATGGAACCAGGGGCACTGCTGTCGCTTATTGGAGTGAAAAACAGCGGCCCCGCTGCCGCAGTCGACAGAGTATTGCTAGGTTTGAGGAGGGAAAGGGGTGAGATTTTGGAAGTGACGAGTTTGGAGGGTAAGAGGGTTGTGACGGTCTGAGTTGACCCGGTGAGTGAGGAAAAGGGGAAACTTTTGGATTTGGGGTGGGGGGAGACAATGTTGTTGACTTTGGACACCCCAAACTATAGACTCGTATTGAATATTCTCACTCTTATTCAATACAACATTACACAAGTACATTCACTTGTACACAAGACACCACTTAAGGACACTCCAGAACGTTGTGGAATATTCTAGTAAAACCAGGAACATTCCGAAAGCATCTTTGGAGAGTTAGTGATGACTTTCAACAAGTGTGAGGATTTAGGCGGGTTTGGAAGCAGACAGTAGTGTCGTTGAGAGGAAAGCGAGAGGAGGGAGGGTGAGAGAGGATTAGGTACTTTGAGAGGCCATGAGACCAAACCAAACGGAGGGTGGTTGGACTTTGGAGTTGAGATGGGAAATACAGAGAGGAGTCATGATTGGATTTTATAAACCAAACCAAATGGCCTGGGATCACCTGTCCCTTATTCTCTACCCCCATATCTGTCACCGTGCTCATTACGCTGACGCGTATCCTAAGCAAGTCTTAGTCGTAGATTGATACAAACACGTATTGTCTCTTTCTTACAAACACATATTGTCTCTGTCTTTCTCTCTATGTTCTCATACTCCTCCGGCCATGGGGTTGACAAAAGTCTATTATAAAAGCCCACCCGCATATATTGCTCTTGAAATTAAATCTAAAACAAGAAAATTGCGAGATTTATCAAGATATATCAATAAATACCCAGTCATTTGATTTGCTGAGAACCATTTTTGGATGCAAACAAAGACGATGAAGTAAGATGATTTACTATGAGAGATGGTTATTGGACAAAATTGAAAGGGATGGGGTTTTAGATAGGGAGAAAAATGAATGGAGGGTTGAGATTTGTTTAGGACACATGTTAGCGTAATGAGCACAGGGATAGAGATGGGGGCAGAGAATAGGGGACGGGATGCCAGGCTCTTTCTTGAATCGACTACTCCACATGGGCTAAACTCTATATTAATGAAAATATTAGTTTATGATTAACTTTTCATGAGGAAACGAACCGATCTAGTCTAGTAACAAAAAAGGAGAGGAATATGTGAACCTTCTCTAGAGTCTAGACCAGTACTACTTTTAAAACCTTGCTCATAGCTCTGCTTCGACCATCAGGCTTATGTCACCCAGCTAATTAAGCTAAACTCAATCACCAGTAGTTGCATTAAAGCTAGACCATCCAATGGCTCTCTCCGGTGACCCTTTGCAGCGCTTCTTCTGGAGCTGTCCAATGTATCACACCTTGCTGTCTGGATCAACGGCCCTTGTGGACTGGCTTGAAACCCCCAGCTCCCACATCTTCAAAATCGATGTTCTATAGGTACCTCAATTATCATAGTTGAACCTTTGATGGGTCTTCGAGATTATGGCCCTCTCCACCAAGTGAATTATTGTTTTTTTTTTTTGCTTTTCATTCCTTTGCAAAACATGTCATTCTCTTCACATATATCAACCGAAAAAAGCTCCAAAAAAAAAAAAAAAATTCAGCTTAATTAATGGAACAGGTCCTATGTACGTAATTTTCCTTCTAATTTCCAACCAGCCCATCTCTTCCTAATATTCAGATTGGTATTTCAGTGGGTTTTGGTGATCGAGCAATCCCTTTTGAATATCAGAGTAACTCTCCTCTCGAGACTGTCCAAGTTTGCCTAACTTGGATGATTGAAATTGTTTGTAGTTTTCGGATATGGTTGAAATCTTCAGTCACGACATACATATACGTTCATAACATAAAAACCAATATTTCAAAAACAATTATTGATTGATGCATGAATCGTTGTTGATTTCTGTTGCATATATAGGTTACGGCAAAGAGGAAATAAAGGTGCAGGTGGAAGATGGGAACATATTGGTGGTAAGAGCTGAAGGTAGGAAAGAAGAATTCCAGGGGAAAGGCAAAGACAGAGACGGTAGCGTGTGGCACGTGGCCGAAAGGGGTGGAGGCAGGGGAGACTTTTCTCGGGAAATCGAATTGCCGGAAAATGTAAAAGCGGACCAGATCAAAGCCCAGGTGGAAAATGGTGTTCTCACCATAGTTGTCCCCAAAGATTATTCTTCCCCTAAGCCCAGTAATGTGCGGACCATCAACATCTCTAGCAAGCTGTAGAAAACCTTTGGAAGTCGGGCTTCAGATGGTGATGTATATGCCTATATAGATTAAGTGGTGCAAGTGGAGCGTTTGTTGTGTTGTGTGTCAATGGTGGTAAAACGTTGAAGTATTAATAAAATCAGAGGTTTATGTTATCGTAATTTATGTTATAATTTGGTTACTTGTGAATGATTCAAATTTTCTATCGATTTATATACCCACTTATTGCAAGTGGTGGATAGCTTAGAGCTCTTGAATGTCACACACTGCATCCCGGGATTGAATCTCATTCTCCTTTTCCCATGTAATAGATTAGAAATGACGAATGACAAAAAAAATATACCCGTCACTTCATGATCATCTCTCATGGATATATTCGCCGTGTTTGGTTGAGAGTTTTGAGAAGAATATTTTGAGACATATTTTTTAGATGGTGTTTTGATGGGTTTTTAGAAAAAAAAAAAGTAATAATTAGAGGGATGTGTAATAATTGGAGAGAGATAACGAGATAAATGAGAATAATGATTGAAGAGAATGGTATGAGTAGAGAGAGAAATGTGATTAATGATTGGAGAGAGAAAATATGGGAAAAGAATTTTTTTAAATTTTTTTTTGAAAGTGTGAAGTGAACATAATGATTGTTATTCGTACTCATTAACATAAAAGAAAGCAAATTGACAAGGGAAATTACATTTGTCGCATTATTATTACATTTAATTTGCACGCAGGCCAAGTTTCTCGTTTTTAGCACCCATTAACTAAAAATCATTTTTGCCTAAAAGTGATAAAAAGTTATTTTGTTTTTCATTAGCTAAAAGTTATTATTGTCAAAAAGTGCTCAAAGTTTAACTCTTACGGAGTAATTTTTTATTAACACAAATGCCAAAAAAGGGTGGCATTCAAAAAACAGAAAAGAGGAAATACCTGTAATGATTTTAGCAATGGAAAATTGAAGTGTCAAATGTCATGAGTGCTAAAAAAATGGCAAAAACTCGGCCCAAAAAGGGGAGTTTTTCGTCATAACAAGAAATACAGGGGGCAAAGGGAAATTAGTATTAATAAAGGAATGTACAATGCAATTTATTAACCAGCTGGTCCCACGCCTCAGATGCCAAACCCGCAGCAGTCTCTCTGCTTTTCTTCGCTCCGAAGGTTTTCACAGACTTTTATCACTTCTGCATCGTCTTCTCCGATCCTCAGTTCCCTCACCGGATCGACGATGGCGTTAGAGTGGATTGTCCTAGGCTACGCCGCCGGAGCAGAAGCAATCATGCTCCTCCTCCTCACCGTTCCAGGCCTTGACGCACTCCGCAAGGGCCTAATCACCGTCACTCGTTCCCTCCTCAAACCCTTCCTCTCCATCGTCCCTTTCTGCCTCTTCCTGCTCATGGACATCTACTGGAAGTACGAGACCCGACCCTCTTGCAGCGATGCCGCTCACTGCAGCCCTTCCGAACACCTGCGCCACCAGAAATCCATCATGAAGAGCCAGCGCAACGCCCTTCTCATCGCTGCCGCCCTTATCTTCTACTGGCTCCTCTACTCCGTTACTGGTCTCGTTGTTCGCCTCGATGTTTTGAATAAGCGGTTGGAGAAGTTGAGGGCTCGCGATTGATTGATCGATCGATCTGGGTTCGGGGTTTGTCGATTTCTCCATCTGAAATATGACCTTTTGTTCCTTTCTTATTACTTCGATTTACTTTGGTGTTTCGTTGTGTCGGCTTTAGGTTTTGATTTGTGCTTGTTTGAAGTATAGACCGGTTATTTATGCAGTGAGCATCTAGGGTTTCTTGTTAATCCTTGAATGTTTACGGGTATTCTGATTTGCTTTTAGATCTAAGGTTTTGAACTTCATTGTTAGACGAATTGTTACTTGTGAAATTCTAAACGAGTCTATTATTGTTAGTGGAGTGGGATCGGACTATCAGAAGTACTAAATTCACTTTAAACCTATGTATGAAGCATTTGGATCCTTTCTATCAATTAGTTGGTGTTACTCTCATTCGATGTGTTGGCTTTAGGTTTTGTATGTGCTTGTTTTAAGTATAGACAGTTTATTGATGCCGTGGACACCTAGCATTTCTTGTTAATCCTCACGTGTTAACGGGTGTTTTGATTTTTTTTTAGATATGAAGTTTTGAATTTCATTGTTAGAGGAATTTAACTTGTGAAATTATAGACGAGGCAATAAACATTATTGAAGTGGGAACAGTGCTAAGTCACATGATGCGTGTGCACCTGCTTGAGTGGGAGCGCCAGTGCGAGTGCAAACATGTCTCTTAAAAACATTCCAAAGTCCTAAAATTTGCTAGATTTATGATTCATAGCGCGAGGAGCAAGGATTGAGAGCGGGAGTGGAGGATCCTACTGAATGTTTTGGTACATGCCGATGTGTCAAAATCCATGCAATGGCATTCACTTGTTACAATCATATCTTCACTATTATGATCTTGATCTCAAAGTAATGCTTAGTATCATCTGTGGCTTGTCACGGTTGGCAGTGAAGTTAATGGTTGGGATTGCCAAGCTCTAAGGGTCCAACCTGGTTAGATGATCTTTTAGTTGTATTTTGTGCTTTAGCTATGCAAATGTGAAAAGATATACTATTTGAGTGGCTTTATAGTGTTGGTGAAGATCATTGGGGATGGACAGCGTAATGTGGACATGAATTCTAGACATTGGTTTCGTGCTTCTGTCCACAAAAAACTTTATAAGTTTTGTTCTTCAAGTAGAGGTGATCTCATAGCAGACTTCAATGAAAGGCAGCCAAAGGCCTGCTGTCTGTCACACATTTTAAATCTAAATCATAGACCAAATCTACATAATGCACATATGTTGCCTTGATTTTACTTTAAGGTAATGGCTACTACAGAGGAACTAATTTGGTTAATTTATATGAGGGACCCAAAAATATGATTGCTTGTTTCGATTTTCCTCCGATATAAATTTGAATCAAATCTACGAACAATTATCAACATTTGTTGCCCGGAATGAAAAGAAATGTTGGATCCAAAGCTAATGTTGGTTCATAGGATTCGGATCAAATTTATGTAGTGGGTCCAAAAGATGTTGCCTGTACTGGAAAAAGGGCCATGTTTGCTTGATGGATCTTGTGTCCTTAGAGCAAAATTTGGATAAGTCTCTCAGAGAATATGGTGTCTAAGAGACAATTGTTAGAATGTGTAGAACATAACTTCTTTCAATTAGTTAGTGTTCGATTCATCTCACACCTGAATGTGTTACTGTAAGTTAAATTTCATGCAATGGCATTCATTTGTCAATCATATGCCCACATATGTGATCTTGATCTAAAGTAGCCTGTAGTGTGGTCATCCTTGTCAGTGTTATTGGTAAAGTCAATAGTTCGGGTTTGTTTGTCAAAATGTTTGGGCTTCCAACTAGAAATATAAATTCCAAATAAAGGGTCTGAGACTCCAATCTGGTTAGATTTTGTCGTAGTTATATATCTTCCCTGTATTGTTCCAATTTTATCGGATGTCCCCAAGGCATGTAGTTATATATCTTCCATGTGAATGACCACTATGATCATTCAAAAAGTCCTGTAATTTCAGTACTCATTTGAAGCTTCATTATAGAGAATTGCAGATTGACATGGTATGGGGGAGATGCACTGTAGGCATGTTGATATAATTGGGCTTCATGCTTCTGTTCACAAAAGTTCTGCTGAGATTTTCTTGTACAAGTAGAGTTGTTCTCAGAGCAGACTTCAATGGCAGAGGCAGCCAAAGTCTAGCTGCCCCTTGCACATTTACACTAATAGTTGGGAGATCCCATTGTTTACAGATTAAGAGTAATCAATTCGATTTAGTTATTGTTTTGTTCCTTTTGCTACTTCGAAGTCCTGCATAAATTTATTGGCACTGAAATAGACTAGTTATGACGCTATTGGATAATTTCATATGGCATGTAGCTCTTGCCATGGAACTCTGCAATTAGTATTTGTAAAGTTCTTCATTGTCTATGAATAAGATTATTTAGTCAGCCAGAAACCTTGTTTCTCGTTAGGAGGTCAATTGTTTGTGACTTTGTGTCTTGCCACAGGCAAGATCAAGCTTCCCCAGGCTATAGCCTCCTTACCCAGCTTGAGTTCTTGACCTGGAAATGTGGAGAAGACAATTTGTCAACCAGCTAGTGTTACAATCATTGTATCCCCCATTGTATAGGTGTACGTAATTGTGTTCATTATTAAGTTCATACACTCGGTTTGGCCTTTCTTGTCGTTTGCCAGGATGTCAATGGTTTTGGTTACTTGTTACATATTCGGGAATTTGGACTTGAAACTTGTAAAACTTGGCAAGAATATTTCATCTTGATTTCGTTTGTATGATTCTAGGATTATATCTTCAAACATCTGAAAGTCCTGTTATATCTGTTGCCTTTGTGGCAGTTTGCATCTGAGTCATTTGTTGTGTTTATTTGAAGCAGGTTCTTAAATAAAGGCTGTTACATACTGTATTGGTCATTATGGGATTTCAGACCTACGATGCCGTTATTTACTTACTATCCGTCAATGCGTGTGTAGTCCTTGTAACCTTCTTGAGCCGTGTCCTCATCTGCAATGGTTTCATCTCTATGTCAGTGTCCTTAGACCTCCAAGCATCTCGAACTAGGAGTAGTTCTTTGCTGTTCGTACATGTAAACAGTTAAATCTTGTTTTGTTACTATTTATTATTATTATTGGAGTGTGTGTGTGTTTCCAAGCATCTTGAACGCCAGAAACCAAGTAGGTCTTTGCTATTCTCCCATGAAAACAATTAATCACGTTTTGTTGTTTAGTGCGCACTCGCACGTGCGTGTTTCATTATGCTTTCATTTCTACGCGCATATGCTTTTGTGTGCATGTGCGTGTTTTGTTAGGCTTTCATTTCTACCCTTCTTTGAGCCCCTCGTCTTGGTTGCATACTGATCTTGTCCTGTACCTTCGAATTAATTTTACCCATCAATCCATCATGGCGTAAGTTTACCTAGAATTGTAGTTGTGCTCTTCCAATTCCTCATGACATTAAAATTTTTCCCTTAGGAAATTATGTCATGAAGGCTGGGTGGGGACCCAGTCATGCGTTTCTGCAAATGTGAGGTCTCACAATTTTTTTGCTGAAGTTTTATGAGCTTTCACAAATCTTCTGCTGTTTATTCCAAAACTACTTCCACTGTGTAAGATTTTTTTCAGGCTTCGGATGCAAAATGAAACTGTCTGGAAATTGAGATCTTTTGCACGGATTAATCTGTTAGGCCTGATGCGACGGGATTGGGGGGCCTATAGTGAGTAAGCTCACTACACCTCTGTAGTGACCAATCATGGTCCTCTGGTCCGCAATCTATCTTACATAAAAGATAAGTGTCTTATATGTAGGATAATTGTATTTAATCGGGACCATTGATGGCCGAACGGACTGCGGACTCACTACAGGAGACGGACAATGCGGCAAGATGGTCCCGTCACAGCAGTAGTTCAGCTAAGAATGGGGTCAAATCCTTCATTTTCTCACAATTTCCTTGTGATCGTATTGAGAACCTCAAGATAACATTTATTCAGGCCTTCAACTCATAATGGTGCAGTGGGTGGAGACATTCATTTTAAGCAGACAGGTCCATTATAGTTGGTTCTATCTTCAACTTAAAAAAGGAAAATTTGTGCAGTGATCTTGTGCTTTAAGAGCATTTCCAACGATAGAGATGTTATTTGAATACCTATTAATATTATACAGCAGTGAATATTAGTATCAAATTGCTATAATATAGCAATATTACTCCAATAGTATACATGTTATTTCTTCACAAACTGTCAATTTTAATTGTTATTTGTGGGTTTCATGACGAGAGAGGTAGACACAAATTAGCATACTAAATTGTAGCAATAGCTACTCCTATATTTTGTGTTATATTTTCTTTTGAACGGGAAAAAAAGATTTTATTAGTCAAATATCAAAGATACAAGATTAAAGGGGCAAGAGAAAAACATCAAAACAAGGAGCGGCATTTTAGCTCATCATTGGAAAATGAACTTTGGAGTATAATATAGTTATAGTAACATATAGTATTACGCAATGGAATTGTGATGTCTAGCCCTTCTCATTGTTAGGAGGATCGTTAAAAGCTCAATTTGTAAAGGGCTTTAGCTGTAGCACGCAAAATTTATATAACAGTTCCATCAGGGAGGCCCGTGTCTGGCCCGAACGGGCGATGGTGATGTCCCTTCGGGAATAGCATGGATGCTAGGCCGATCATGGCCGTCTGTGGTCGGCCATTGACGGCTCAGATCTGTTCAGCGGCAGATGGTTCAGATTTGTTTGGACAAGATATGATCTGAGCCGTCCATGGCCGACCACGGATGGCCGTGATCGGCCAGCATCCATGCTGACCCTTTCAGGAACAGCACCAACCACGTGTCCGGCCCTGTGAAACCCAACCCTATAATTAACTAAGCGCGGTTAGGAAGCAGGAGATGCTAATATACATTAGAGTACTTCACAATGAAAGAAGGGAACTAGTCACATGAACTGGGCGATTGAATGAATAACCCATAAAAACCAGAGAGGTCCCAAGTAGAAGTTGTTTTGAACCAAAGAGCTGTCATCATCTGTGGCCATCGCAAGAGTTGTGCTGGCAACGAGTGGGCATCAGATAAAACCCGTTCCGTTCTTCTAAATTGTCCAGAGGATAGCGATGAAGAAGCAGAACTTTTCTCTAGCGGAAGAGGTTAATCGAATGCTGCAATACATTACCAGGAGCTTTCCTGTTGTATTTATCAGTCAGTCATGTGAGATTTTGCCTTCAAAAGGTCAAGCAGATTCTAATTCAATCCATTACCACGAGCTTCCCTGATGGTATTCATTAGTCATGTGATATTTTTCAGGAACATTTCCTTTGTGATGGTTTTGGTCGAAATGGTACAATTAAGATGGCAATCATACTAGGCCCACCCCGCCCGCCCCTAAAGGGAAGGGGTTTTTCCCCCCCAATTTTTAAGGTAATGGGTAGAGTTGGGGGGAGAAAAATGAAACCCCGACCGGGTTAGGGTAGGCAGTGGCGGCTCCAGGAATTCTCTTGAGGGTGTTCAGAAATTCTACTACGTCCTCTAGAAATCATTTTTTATATAACTGGGTGGTCCAGACTATCCTGCGCACACTCGTGTGTAAAGGAGAAGGAATCTAAATTGCAGTAGTGGCTCCAGGAATTCTCTTAAGGGTGTTCAGAAATTTTACTACGGTCCTCCAGAAATAATTTTTTATATAACTGGGTGGTCCAGACTATCCTGCGCGCACTCATGTGTAAAGGGGAAGGAATTTAAATTGAGCAATTATGTTGTGAAAAGACGAAGACTTGAGTTGAGCCATGACCTGTTTGGCTATTTCCATCCCACCCTCTTCCACTTGCATTTACTGACAGAGAGAGAATAGACTAGGGATTGACCTTTCTTAACCGTATTTCACACACATAAAGAAAGGTATGAGAAAATGGTGTCATTCGACAGGGAAAGGCTACTCTCTAGTCCTGATCCATCTAGTCCCATCTAATTTTGGGCCTTCGTGGATCTTTTGTAGGCTTACAACGGTTAATCAAAACCATTCAATTTATGAATCCTGCATTAGATATTATTATTGCAAAAATTGTGTGGTCAGACACGATAGCTGTGAGAGCATAACACATTTAACACCTTCGTGCAAGAAATTTAAAAAGAGTGACAAAATGATGTTCGTGCGTCCATTTTTTTTGGTTAAATCAAAACGTTATTGCTACAAACTCATACTACACGACAGTTGGGAAGAACAGAATTTTTCAACTTGTATTAGTGCTAGATTTGAATTTACAGTAGGAAGTTTGTTTTACATACATCTACACCTTTCAAGTACTTGTGGATACTAAACAAGACGTGGATGGAGGAGAAGAGAAGTTTTAACTTGAAGACAGAGACCATAAACTTGGCTTTTGGGGTCCTGTATTGTGGTCCTGACCTTTTTTTCTTTGGAAGTTTAGGTTGATTGCTCAAGATGTTACCCCGGAAGGACCGGCGTGTCATTTGTACTATTTTTTTTTTTATCCACGAGTCTTTTGCACTAGTGGCAGCTCCACGAATTCTCTTGAGGGTGTTCAGAAATTCTACTACGGTCCTCTAGAAATCATTTTTTATATAACTGGATGGTTCAGACTATCCTGCGCACACTCATGTGTAAAGGAGAAGGAATCTAAATTGAGCAACTTTGTTGTGAAAAAACGAAGACTTGAGTTGGGCCATGACCCGTTTGGCTGTTTCCATCCCACCCTCTTCCACTTGCATTTACTGACAGAGAGAGAATAGACTAGGGATTGATCTTTCTAAACCGTATTTCACACACATAAGGAAAGGTATGAGAAAATGGTGCTATTCGACAGGAAAATACTACTCTCTAGTCCTGATCCATCCAGTCCCATCCAATTTTGGGCCTTCGTGGATCTTTTGTAGGCTTACAACGGTTAATCCAAACCATTCAATTTTATGAGTCCTGCATTGGATATTATTCTTGCAAAAACTGTGTGGTCAGACACGATAGCTATGAGAGCATAACACATTTAACACCTTCGTGCAAGAAATTTAGAAAGGATGGCAAAATGATGTTCGTGCGTCCAACCTTTTTTTTTTTGATTAAATCAAAACATTATTGCCACTAATCTCAGGGTCTATTTACGCCTCGCCACACACGTTAACCGGGCAAAGCCAATGTGCTCTAGAAATCATAAATATACACAAATAAATAAAAATAAAAATTCTACTAATACAACAATGCTACCAAAAAAATAACAATTCCAAGTCAATATGGCTTCGCTTCGACTAGTTTTAGGGGTTGCTATCATCAAAAAAGTTTCAATAGGAAATGGCTCTTGCATCATTCTAGACTTTCTTATCACAAACTTGTCCATGGTTCCAACTACCAAACAAAAATTAAAACATAATCAAACTTATGAATGACCTATGTAATAATCCAAATCTATTGTGTCTATATACCCTCTGTGCATATATATTAAAGTGTTTCATCAAAAAGATAGCGCGCATATATTAAATTATAAATCTATATTTTATAATGTAATGAGTAAGAGCATCCTTATCAGGAGCACCAAAATTTTTACCAAATTTAACTTCAAAAGCACCTTTTATAAATTAGCAAGTCACTTTATCAAAAACTCACAAAATCAGACTCTCTATTTTAATTTTACTATATTAAACTATTCCCCTCAAATCTAAAAAAAAAAAAAACAAAAGTCTCCCTAAATCAAATCTCCCCACCTGGGGAAATGATTTTGGTACAAAAAGTCTCCCTTTAAGCCATTAACATTTCGCCACGTGTGCACACCCCCCTCCCCTCTCTCCTATTCCCCTCCCACTCTCTCCCGGAAACCAACAGATAAAGGCAGAAAACCAACGGAAACAGCAGTGGTGCGTGAACAGTACCACACCAAATCTGGTGCGGTACTGTAGCAAAAATGATTTGAGGAGTGAGAATAGAGAAGCTGATATTGGGTGTTTTTGGGGGTTTGGCTCCCTATTTTAACTCAAAAGTTAAAATAGGGTGCCAAATGAGGATGCCCTAATCATTTGGAATAAGTATGAATAGATTAAAGAGAGATACTTAAAAGTGTTCTTATCTGTTTGAGCTAAATGTGTTGAGACAAAGAAACACCCAGATTCTCAAATATCCAATTTATACTATTCTCTAATGGAGTATCAAATAATGCATGGTGAATTCCATCATTCGGATTGGGTGTTCAAAATTTTTGGGTAATGTGTTCAAACATTTTGGATAGAGTGTTCAAATATTTTGGTTAAGGTGTTCAAAATGACAAAGACGAAGGAATCTAAATTGAGCAACTTTGTTGTTAAAAGATGAAGACTTGAGTTGGGCCATGACCCGTTTGGCTGTTTCCATCCCACCCTCTTCCACTTGCATTTACTGACAGAGAGAGAATGGACTAGGGATTGATCTTTCTAAACCGTATTTCACACACATAAGGAAAGGTATGAGAAAATGGTGCTATTCGACAGGGAAAGACTACTCTCTAGTCCTGATCGATCCAGTCCCATCCAATTTTGGGCCTTCGTGGATCTTTTGTAGGCCTACAACGGTTAATCCAAACCATTCAATTTTATGAGTCCTGCATTGGATATTATTATTGCAAAAACTGTGTGGTCAGACACGATAGCTATGAGAGCATAACACATTTAACACCTTCGTGCAAGAAATTTAGAAAGGATGGCAAAATGATGTTCGTGCGTCCAACTTTTTTTTTTTTTTGTGGTTAAATCAAAACATTATTGCCACTAATCTCAGAGTCTATTTACGCCTCGCCACACACATTAACCGGGCAAAGCCAATGTGCTCTAGAAATCATAACTATACATAAATAAATAAAAATAAAAATTCTACTAATACAACAATGCTACCAAAAAAACAACAATTCCAAGTCGATATGGCTTCGCTTCGACTAGTTTTAGGGGTTGCTATCATCAAAAAAGTTTCAATAGGAAATGGCTCTTGCACCATTCTAGACTTTCTTATCACAAACTTGTCCATGGTTCCAACTACCAAACAAAAATTAAAACATAATCAAACTTATGAATGACCTATGTAATAATCCAAATCTATTGTGTTTATATATACCCTTTGTGCATATATATTAAAGTGTTTCATAAAAAAGATAGCGTCCATATATTAAATTATTGATCTATATTTTATAATGTAATGAGTAAGAGCATCCTTATCAGGAGCACCAAAATTTTTACCAAATTTAACTTCAAAAGCACCTTTTATAAATTAGCAAGTCACTTTATCAAAAACTCACAAAATTAGACTCGCTATTTTAATTTTACTATATTAAACTATTCCCCTCAAATCTAAAAAAAAAAAAAAACAAAAGTCTCCCTAAATCAAATCTCCCCACCTGGGGAAATGATTTTGGTACAAAAAGTCTCCCTTTAAGCCATTAACATTTCGCCACGTGTGCACACCCCCCTCCCCTCTCTCCTATTCCCCTCCCACTCTCTCCCAGAAACCAACGGATAAAGGCAGAAAACCAACGGAAACAGCAGTGGTGCGTGAACAGTACTGCACCAAATCTGGTGCGGTAGTGTAGCAAAAATGATTTGAGGAGTGAGAATAGAGGGGCTGATATTGGGTGTTTTTGGGGGTTTGGCTCCCTATTTTAACTCAAAAGTTAAAATAGGGTGCCAAATGAGGATGCCCTAATCATTTGGAATAAGTATGAATAGATTAAAGAGAGATACTTAAAAGTGTTCTTATCTGTTTGAGCTAAATGTGTTGCGACAAAGAAACACCCAGATTCTCAAATATCCAATTTATACTATTCTCTAATGGAGTATCAAATAATGCATGGTGAATTCCATCATTCGGATTGGGTGTTCAAAATTTTTGGGTAATGTGTTCAAACATTTTGGGTAGAGCGTTCAAATATTTTGGTTAGGGTGTTCAAAATGACAAAAATTAATAATTAAATAAATTTTTACATGTATTTCTAAAAAAATTATTTTTTTCAGGGTGTTCGAGTGACCACCCTCGGCTCTTCTTAGAGCCGCCTTTGAGGGTAGGGTTAGGGGTAGTAGTGACCTCGAACCCCGCCCCCATACAATGTATACGCTTGAGATAACATTGTAACTCTTGTGTTTTCATTTAATTCGAAAGTACCATAGTATATATAAAGAAAACCTTTCATTTTAGATTTAGGGAAATTTCAGATCATATTTCTTTTCTTTTTTTTGTGTTGGCAATAGCTTGTGATGATTGGAGTAGGCATGTGCTTATGAATGATGGTTGTCCAGGATCAAATATGTAAGACAATTGAGAGAGAGAGAGAGAAAAAAAAAAAAAAGGTGTGGTGTGGTGGGTAGGGTATAGTAAGTCTGTTTCCCGACAAGGTAGGGTATGGGAGTAGATTTCCATTACCCGGTCGGGAGAGGGGCAGGGAGTTTGCTACATTTAGGGTAGGGGTAGGAGTAGATTAAAACTCACCTCTACTCGCTCTGTTGCCATCCTTAATTCCACGAGCTCCAAGACTCATTCGTGGACTTTTAAAATTGGGGGACCGCACAATGATGAGAGTCACAATTTATGTTAATGTTGAGTTTCCTGTTTTTAGCTAAAAATCTTAAAACTGATTAAAAGTAATTAATATATGTAAGGAGAATAACCCGTCTCGAAATCCGTATTTAAAAGTGTTAGAAATACTTGATTTTGATTATGTTTTTATGACAAAATTGATTTCCTAAAACAATGTTAAAACTATTATTTTTATCCAATCATTTTCACATAATTAGCTCCAGGCAAATTGAGTTTCTAAAAAGTTTCATTTGGCTCCAACATATGTTTTGACCACACTAGATTATTTTCTATTCCAATAGAAAATGGCACGAAAGTTCTCAGCCTCCACTATTGACTTTGAAAAAGCTCTATTAATGAATTGTATGTCTTGGCACATACATAGTTCATGTATTGCTTGTATGGAATTATTTTTCAATTGATTGAAGGTTGTATTTGGACTTATTCACTTAATGTTTTAAATTCACACACACACACATAAGTCAATACATGCAGATATATGGTTTACAAAGTGAACGACAAGTTGTCTGGCTTTTGTATTTCTTTTGACTTGTTGAAACTTTGCATTTAATGCTGAAGTTCATTAGTTACGACAGAAAAACAGATCAAATATTTTCAGAAGATTTACGACTCAACGGACTGATTTAGCATTAAATGAAGATCACATTCACAGTGCAGGAGAAGCTCTTTTTGATCAAACATTATTTTTATCTCAACGGGAAAATTGCAACGTTCATATTTTTCCTTCCTATTAAAGGAACTTCTGAAGATGAAGAAAATTATCAAGACAATCAAGCTGTACCAGAGCAATATCAAATACTCAGAGCAATTTTTTGTACTCTCACATAGATCATTTTCATATTATTATTTCGAGAGCTTTGTGAGCAAATTTGTGTATCTACTCTTTGAGAGAGATTTATTTTCAAACACCAAAAATTCTTATCAGTGTTGTATTGAGAGTTAGAAAAATTCTCAATGAGCTACCACAGAACGGGGTTTTGTTCTGTGGGTGTTTTTGGAGTTTGGGAGATAAACTCTAGCGGTTCGGCTAACTCCTCGGGAAAGTTAGCGTTGCAGTTGTAAGGTTTAATCGGCACCAAAAGCTGGTTGTTGGATTAGTAAAACAGCGACTCCTTAGGCCAGTGGACTAGGCTGAGCAGTGGACAAAGCTCGGACCGAACCACTATACATCTCCGTGTGATTTCTCTCTTCCTTATCTTATTAATTTTTGTGTTGTGCAAATTAATTATTTATTTACTTTGCCAAATATTTTACTCTTTCAATTATTAATTTTTTATTTGGGCATTATTGTTAGCAACACTATTCACCCCCCCTCTAGGTTGCCTTTTGGGTAACAATTGGTATCAGAGCCTCGGCTCTAATTATTTTTCTTGTGACTTAACAGTCTAAGAGCGATCCATGGCAACCGTTAGCAGTGTATCTAGCTTAGAGGGACAATCGTCACATAGACCTCCTTTGTTCACTGGAACAAATTATAGTTATTGGAAAAATAGAATGAGAATTTTTATCACATCTACTGATTACGACTTGTGGAAAATTATTACCAAAGGTCCTTATATCCCAACTAAGAAGTCCGGAGATCTTGTTGTCCCTAAATCAGAAGATGAGTGGGACGAAGCCGAAAAACCCAAAATTGAAAAGAATGCTAGAGCTATTAACCTTCTTTATTGTGCACTTAGTACTGATGAGTATAATAGAATATCTGCTTGTGAAACGGCTCAAGAAATTTGGGATAAATTAGAAATAGCTTATGAAGGGAATAGTCAAGTTAAGCAGTCCAAAATAGATATTCTTGTTCATAGCTATGAGCTTTTTAAAATGCAACCGGATGAATCTGTATCTCAAATGTTTGCTAGATTTACCAATATTACTAATGGTTTGAAATCTCTTGGTAAGTCTTATACTGAATCAGAGATGACAAGAAAGATTCTTAGATCTATGCCAACGAGATGGGATACTACAACTTCCATCATTTTGCAATCAAAGGACTTCTCAACTTATACAATGGATATGCTTATGGGAACCCTCATAACAGAGGAAATGCATCGCAATATGAATGAGGATGATGAAAAGAAAAGAAAAGGCATTGCTCTAAAAGGAACAACGAGCAAGTCAAAGAGCAATGATGATTCAAGCGATGAAAGTGAAGATGGAGATATGGCTCTCATCACCAGGAACTTCAAAAAGTTTCTCAAAAGCAAGAATGGTTGGAAAAATAGACGGTTTCCAAAGAAAGATGGAAACAAGGAAGAAACTAGCAAAAGAGATCCAATCATTTGCTACGAATGCAAGAAGCCCGGTCACATAAAATCCGAATGTCCTCAAGCAAGAAAATATTCAAAGAAAGACAAAAGAAAAGCTATGTTAGCGGCTTGGGACAATAGTGATGATAGCAGCTCTGACAGTGATGATGAG
The DNA here is from genome assembly GCA_020921065.1 of Vaccinium darrowii. Classification (NCBI taxonomy): domain Eukaryota; kingdom Viridiplantae; phylum Streptophyta; class Magnoliopsida; order Ericales; family Ericaceae; genus Vaccinium; species Vaccinium darrowii. The sequence goes on along the minus strand of CM037158.1, from coordinate 2,456,700 downwards.
AAACAAGAAGTTGCAAATTTGTGCTTTATGGCAAAAGAAGAAAGTGAGGTATGCCTCAAGTCCACATCAACTGCAGGAAAGTGGTACCTCGATAGTGGATGTTCACGGCATATGACGGGAAATGAGAAAGCTTTCAACTCTCTAACACCAAAAGATGGAGGATTTGTAACTTTTGGTGATAATAGCAAAGGAAAAATCATTGGTATAGGTAACATCGGTAAAACCCCCTTTCCAATCATAGAAGATGTTTTACTTGTTGATGGTTTAAAACATAATCTTCTAAGTATTAGTCAACTTTGTGATAAGGGTAATCGAGTTATTTTTGAAAAATCTAAATGCATTATTGAGAACATGGAAAACAACAAGGTACTTTTTGTTGGCCAGAGACTTGAAAATGTTTATATTTTCAGTTTAAATGATTTGAGTAAACATGGTGTAAAATGTTTTTCAGCAATGAGTGATAATAGTTGGCTATGGCATAGACGCCTTGGACATGCACACATGGATGCAATTTCAAAACTTTCTAGAAAAGAATTAGTTGTTGGTCTTCCAAAAATCAAATTTGAAAAAGACAGACTATGTGATGCTTGCCAACAAGGTAAACAAACCAAAGTTTCTTTTAAATCCAAAAATGTTATTTCTACTACAAGGCCATTACAACTATTACACATGGATTTATTTGGTCCTACCAGAACACCGAGTCTTGGAGGCAGATACTATTGTCTTGTTGTTGTTGATGATTTCTCTAGATTTACATGGGTTATGTTCCTAGCTCATAAGGACGAGGCTTTTCCATCATTTACTAAACTTTGTAGAAAAGTTCAAAATGAAAAAGGTTTTGTTATTTCAAACATCCGTACCGATCATGGTAGAGAACTTGAAAATTCTTTGTTTGAAAAATATTGTGATGATCATGGTATAGATCACAACTTTTCTGCACCTCGCACGCCTCAACAAAATGGGGTAGTTGAGAGGAAAAATAGAACTCTTGAAGAAATGGCAAGAACAATGCTTTGCGAAAACTCTTTACCAAAATATTTTTGGGCAGAAGCTGTCAATACCGCTTGCTATGTTTTAAATCGGGTCCTGATTAGGCCCATCCTCAAAAAGACACCATATGAGCTGTGGAATGGTAGAAAACCCAACATTGGTTACTTTCATGCTTTTGGATGTAAGTGTTTTGTTTTAAACAATGGAAAAGATCATTTGGGAAAATTTGATTCAAAATCCGATGAAGGAATTTTTATTGGTTATTCTATTTCTAGCAAAGCATATAGAGTCTACAATAAACGTACTCAACTTGTCGAAGAATCTATTCATGTTTCTTTTGATGAATCTAACCCATCTATTCCCAAGATTATTATTAATGATGATGATGAGGTAGATATCATTAAGGGAGTGCAAGATTTGTCTATTACTAAGGAAAATGGCGAAAGCCAACATGATAGCACTCAATTAAGGGATGACGTGGTTCTTGATCAACCACAAAATCCTGTCAGCAATCAAGATCTACCAAAAGAATGGAGATTCGTGCAAAATCATCCAAAGGACTTAATTATTGGAGATCTTTCGAAAGGTATATCTACTCGATCTTCTCTTAAGGATATTTGCGGTAATTTAGCTTTTGTTTCTCAAATTGAGCCTAAAAATTTTTTAGAAGCTGAGAATGATGAAAATTGGATTTTGGCTATGCAAGAAGAATTGAGTCAATTTGAAAGAAATAAAGTTTGGAATTTAGTGCCTAGACCTCACGATCACACTATTATTGGTACTAAATGGGTTTTTCGAAACAAATTAGATGAATCGGGAAACATTGTTAGAAATAAAGCTAGATTAGTTGCACAAGGCTATAATCAAGAAGAAGGCATTGATTTTGATGAGACATTTGCTCCTGTTGCTAGATTAGAAGCCATCCGCATGTTACTTGCATTTGCATGTTTTAAAGATTTTAAACTTTTTCAAATGGATGTAAAAAGTGCTTTTCTAAATGGTTTTATTTCAGAAGAAGTCTATGTAGCACAACCTCCTGGTTTTGAAAATCATGAATTCCCCGATCACGTCTTTAAACTTTCAAAAGCGCTTTATGGTTTGAAACAAGCACCACGTGCATGGTATGATAGACTTAGCACTTTCTTACTTGAAAATGATTTTTCTAGAGGAAAATTAGATACTACTCTTTTCATAAAAACCGAAAATCATGACATGCTTATTGTTCAAATCTATGTTGATGATATTATTTTCGGTGCTACTAATGAAAAACTTTGCAAAGAATTTGCTAAGTGTATGCAAGGTGAGTTTGAAATGAGCATGATGGGAGAACTCAATTTCTTCCTTGGACTTCAAATCAAGCAATCAAAGGATGGGATCTTCATCAATCAAGCAAAGTATACGAGAGAACTTCTCAAAAGGTTCAAGATGGAAGAATCTAAAGTTATGAAGACTCCAATGAGCCCAACCACTAAACTCGACAAAGATGAAAATGGTAAATCAGTAGATACTAAAATGTATCGAGGTATGATCGGATCACTTCTTTATCTTACTGCTAGTAGACCCGATATCATGTTTAGTGTTTGCTTATGTGCTCGTTTTCAATCTAATCCAAAGGAATCACATTTAGTAGCTGTCAAACGTATTTTTAGATATCTTGCTGGCACTTCTAATTTAGGGTTATTTTATCCTAGAAATACTTCTTTTGACTTAATTGGTTTTTCGGATGCTGATTATGCCGGTAGTAAAACTGATCGTAAGAGCACTAGTGGCACTTGTCAATTTCTTGGAAATTCGTTAGTGTCTTGGTTTAGCAAAAAGCAAAATTCAGTTGCTTTATCGACTGCCGAAGCTGAATACATAGCTGCTGGTAGTTGTTGTGCTCAATTATTATGGATCAAACAGCAAATGGAAGATTTCAATTTACATTATGATCATATTCCAATTCGATGTGATAACACAAGTGCGATTAATTTAACGAAAAATCCCATTCAACATTCCCGAACAAAACATATTGAAATTAGACATCATTTTATTCGTGACCATGTTCAAAAAGGGGATATTGTTCTTGATTTTGTTAGCACCGACAAGCAATTGGCGGACATTTTTACAAAACCCCTTATCGAAGAACAGTTTTGTTTTATCCGAAGAGAACTCGGGATGTGTAATCCATTTTAGATATCTTTTGGGGGATTTTTAGTTAAATCAATCATTAGTTGTTTCATCATTTTCGGAGTAGTTACATTATAATGTTTAAGAAAATCTTACTCCAAACATATTTCAATATCTTGATTTGATTGATGGATTATTTTTGGGACATCCTGCGGACATAGCAATAAATACTCGGACACAATTTTCTTCCTATTTGTCCTATCAGGCGCGGCCTTCTCTCCTTTCAAAAATTCAAATTTCAAAATTTCTCTTCCTTCTTCTACACACTTCTTCACTATCTATAAATTCATCCACACTATCTCCTTCTCATCATCCTCATCTCACTCTCGGTCTCAATCCGCTCAAAATCTTCTTCATATATCTTTTCATATCGAGCAAATGTGCCACATCCCATACAAATTTCCATTCGAGTCTTGGGAACAATATATAGAGCGCACAAATACGGAGTCATTCATCCAGTTACTATGGGTGCTACTTTTCATTTCCCTTATTCTTTGCGGATTATTTTCAATGAGGTGGCTTTTAAATTTTCCGTGGAAATGGTTACTGGTTGTGGGTGTCGCACTCGGAGCCATTATCAAAGAGTATGAAAATCAAAGACGCCAAGCTTTCGTGGACAAGTACGGAGTTTACCCGGGGTGGTAACGGGGAAACAAAATCTTAGAGTGACCAAGTCTATTATTTTTACCCCAAGCGTCATTTGTTTTTGATGATGTCACAGGGGGAGAAAAAGAGTAGTTTGGTCTATCCATGTCTATCCTTGTTATTTGCTATTTACGGTTAAGATGTTTTAGTAACTGTACCGTTTGGTGCATGGCTTAAATAACCGTGTTAGATTTTGTTGGTTAGAATCACTTGATATATCTATGAATGCCAACTTTTATGTTGCTTGTAGTTGTTAAATATTTTTATGGCATATGTTAAGGGGGAGCATATACATAGGGGGAGCATTATTCAAAAATTTCACTTATCATTATTTTTAGAAATCATATTTTGTGTCATCATCAAAAAGGGGGAGATTGTTAGAAATACTTGATTTTGATTATGTTTTTATGACAAAATTGATTTCCTAAAACAATGTTAAAACTATTATTTTTATCCAATCATTTTCACATAATTAGCTCCAGGCAAATTGAGTTTCTAAAAAGTTTCATTTGGCTCCAACATATGTTTTGACCACACTAGATTATTTTCTATTCCAATAGAAAATGGCACGAAAGTTCTCAGCCTCCACTATTGACTTTGAAAAAGCTCTATTAATGAATTGTATGTCTTGGCACATACATAGTTCATGTATTGCTTGTATGGAATTATTTTTCAATTGATTGAAGGTTGTATTTGGACTTATTCACTTAATGTTTTAAATTCACACACACACACATAAGTCAATACATGCAGATATATGGTTTACAAAGTGAACGACAAGTTGTCTGGCTTTTGCATTTCTTTTGACTTGTTGAAACTTTGCATTTAATGCTGAAGTTCATTAGTTACGACAGAAAAACAGATCAAATATTTTCAGAAGATTTACGACTCAACGGACTGATTTAGCATTAAATGAAGATCACATTCACAGTGCAGGAGAAGCTCTTTTTGATCAAACATTATTTTTATCTCAACGGGAAAATTGCAACGTTCATATTTTTCCTTCCTATTAAAGGAACTTCTGAAGATGAAGAAAATTATCAAGACAATCAAGTTGTACCAGAGCAATATCAAATACTCAGAGCAATTTTTTGTACTCTCACATAGATCATTTTCATATTATTATTTCGAGAGCTTTGTGAGCAAATTTGTGTATCTACTCTTTGAGAGAGATTTATTTTCAAACACCAAAAATTCTTATCAGTGTTGTATTGAGAGTTAGAAAAATTCTCAGTGAGCTACCACAGAACGGGGTTTTGTTCTGTGGGTGTTTTTGGAGTTTGGGAGATAAACTCTAGCGGTTCGGCTAACTCCTCGGGAAAGTTAGCGTTGCAGTTGTAAGGTTTAATCGGCACCAAAAGCTGGTTGTTGGATTAGTAAAACAGCGACTCCTTAGGCCAGTGGACTAGGCTGAGCAGTGGACAAAGCTCGGACCGAACCACTATACATCTCCGTGTGATTTCTCTCTTCCTTATCTTATTAATTTTTGTGTTGTGCAAATTAATTATTTATTTACTTTGCCAAATATTTTACTCTTTCAATTATTAATTTTTTATTTGGGCATTATTGTTAGCAACACTATTCACCCCCCCTCTAGGTTGCCTTTTGGGTAACAAAAAGTTTTGGAAGTCTTGGGAAATGGAAAAACTACACCTAATAATACATGCTTTGAAATGGACCCTGAATTGGAGATAATCCAAGTAATCCACGCCCTTCCTAGACAGGAATTGGGGGCTGTTGTGCCCCCTAAAATGGGCTTTCATTCTTTGTTAGAGTTAAAAAAAAGTAGGATTTAAATGGGCTTAGAGCTCGACAAGTAATATATTTTGGCAAAAAATAGAAATGAGAAATTAGGGGAATCACATGATCAGATAGTATTTACCTTGATTTTTCAAAATATTCATGCCATTTATTTTTGCAAAATTAATAACTACAATGACACAATATTTGATTGACTTAACTTTTACAAGAATGATGTGCTTGATAAGCTTATAATGGACCAAATATTGAACTCGAAATGAGATCTATTTTATAAGTACAACACATTGTTGTATTGTAATCTATGCCTCAGGCACGCGAGAAGAACTTGGGTGTCGGCTGGGTATAACGTGGTGGTATCCAGTGGCTAGCGCGCATCTCGACCACCCAAAAGTGTTTTGGACAATTCGGGTTTTAGAGAGAGAGAGAGAGAGAGAGAGAGAGGAGATATTACCATTTAAAACATTTTTAGACAGCTGAAATGTATGCTGAATACCTCCACGTGATACCCAGCTGGCACCCAAAATTTTCTTCACGCATAACGAGCCTCCAATTTAGGACGAATATCACCTTCTTTCTTTATTTCCCCCCTACTTTTTGAAAGAAAAAAAAAATCCAAATATCATCGCATTTATGCGCCTCAAACATTATTTGTGCCCCATGGGATGGGAATATCATAAACTAGAGGACATGATCTGCGACAGATAGGAAATACTAAAGACAGTTATTAATCAGATTTCACTTATAATCTGCAAAGAAAAAAAAAAAAAAAACCACTAATGAACAAGCGAGAACATCCACGCCCAAAATTTTAAAGCACAACTGCAAATACAATTTTGTCAAGTGCCGTGAATAGACCCCTCTGCATCAAACAGTTCCGAATACAAATTGTGTCCGAAATTGTGTTTTAAAACGGTGCGATGCTCTATAAACAAGAAAACACCCATTAATGGGCTTCTGTGCCTTTGGGGTACCCTGAGAGGGTCCACATTGAGATATAGTCGTCAGATAATCTTCCCTTTGGTTTTGATTCGGACACCGACACCCTGGCATATTACTATTTCAATTAAAAATAAAAGGGTAAATTACACTGACCTCCCCTGAGGTTTCTGACTTGTACACTGACCACCCCTACTTTATCTGAAATAGCACTGACCTCCCCTGAGGTTTATATTTTCGTATCAAAAGCACCCTTCTACCCTTCCGACGGGTACTGACGGCGCCGGGAACCCCCTTGTGGGTCCCCAACGGTCGATCCGAGCCGTCCATTCATTCCAGAATCGAATTCCGAGTGGGTCTACGTGGGAATCACCTCAATCGGACGGTCCTAAGTGCTCGATCCAAAATCACCCCATTTAGTTCAAAATTTTTTGGATCGAGCACTTAGGACCGTCCGATTGAGGTGATTCCCACGTAGACCCACTCGGAATTCGATTCTGGAATGAATGGACGGCTCGGATCGACAGTTGGGGACCCACAAGGGGGTTCCCGGCGCTGTTGGTACCCGTCGGAAGGGTAGAAGGGTGCTTTTGATACGAAAATATAAACCTCAGGGGAGGTCAGTGCTATTTCAGATAAAGTAGGGGTGGTCAGTGTACAAGTCAGAAACCTCAGGGGAGGTCAGTGTAATTTACCCAAAATAAAATTAAGAGAATAAGGTAGACCCACTAACCAATAATTAAGTGTACTAACAAATTCTAATTAAAAAAAAGCACAAATCCAGCTTTCTTTTGCTTGCCGGCACGCTTTTACTGGACAATTTCCGGTGTATGATATGGGGTCCACTAATCAGCTCATAAGGTGGGTTTTGTCTTAAATTAACAAAATATCTATATTTTCTATAAAATAAAATTTTTATTTACGTTAGATATGTTGAAATGATAATTATACTCAATGAGTGAAATTAAAAATTTAAGATATGACCAAATTTTTTTAAAAAATAATTAAAGAATAAAAAAATCGGAAACAACAATTTTAACATCGGAAACATCAAATTTTATTCATCTTTTTCGATATTTTTGTCAAATTTTACCCATATCATATATAGTACTTCCTTTAAAAGAATTCACCAAACACTAGTATTTAAAAAATGATTATTTTATTCATCTTTTTCGATATTTTTGTCAAATTTTACCCATATCATATATAGTACTTCCTTTAAAAGAATTCACCAAACACTAGTATTTAAAAAATGATTGATTGATTATAAGTCACCCCTTGTTTTTATTTAAATAATCCTATTAAGTACTTAATTAATCCAATTGGGTAAATGCCCCAACATTCTGGCAAATTATGAACTTAAACCAGCCTGTTTCCATTTCCATTGCACAGATATGCAGCTTGTACATTTTCCCTTTTCAACGCACAACCACCTCACATGGCGGCACTCTACACTTGTTTTTTTTTTTTTTTTTTCTTTTCTTTTTTTGTATATATGGCAACTCAAGTGTCCGAGTCAGCTTACGCGTACATCGACTAATCGTGTGGACCCAAACTCATGGACTGGCTCAAAAGAAGTTGGTACACCTGTTTTGAAGTCTAAGACCTTGACCATCAACTCTACACTTGTACCCATTCAACTTTTTTATTTGTTTGTTTAAATTTTGTACCTATTATAATATAATGATTGACCAGGCTTCCGTGGTTATTCAGTATTATTGGAGCACCATTTACCCCCGCATAATGATGTGTGAACCGTGAAATTTGTGATGGAACCTACACTGATATGTGGTGAGTAAAAGCGGATGTTGATCCATATCCCTTAATTAAATTTTCCTCCTCTATCTTGGCTTACATATTAGATCAATCAACTTCTCATTTATGATGACATCTAATTATACTTTTAATATCTTCTTAGGCAAAAGTTCAACTTTGAACATCCTTGTCAATATTAGCAAATCACATTTGTTTTAAAGAATATTGATTGTGATTTCTATATTATGATAAATGCACATTTTAACATCTTACCAACCTCAATGTGAAGGAATAATTTACATATATACCATAAATAAGAGTTACTAAACAAATCAGACCATTAAAGAGAGACTTTTAATACGTCCCTTTCAAATAATCTTGTTTCTTATTTGCATACCCTCCCAAAAGAATTTAACTCCTACCTGGTTCCCTTGCTACTATGGCATGTTGTATGTCTTATTCAAATGCATTTTGATTATCGAAATTGTTCGAACTCGTCGAGAATATCAATTATATTTGCAGTTATAATTGATTGGATATCATTAGACTTCATAATTAGAGAAACATGTATCTTAAGATAAATATGTTCCTACTTTGTATATGGGTTTATTTTCAGTTTTCTTAATATAAATATATCTAAAACTCACATTGATTGATAGGAGACATGGGTTTTAACATGATTTTACGAAGGTTTTTTTTTTTTTTTTGGATCTGCGATGATTTTACGAAGTTGAATGGAAAAAAACTCGCAAATGACACAATGGGAAGGACGTTGGAGGTTATTCTTCCTTCGGAGATTTCCAAAAACAGTGTTGGAGCTTTAATACCCGAGGTCTGGTAAGGAACATGAAAGCAAACCCAGAAAACAACCCATAAAATGCATCTGAGTGTACCGGATGAATCTCACCCCTCGGATGCACTTTATGGGTTGTTTTCTAGATTTTTTTTTGCTGTTTCCAACTATTTCACCAATCACTCACCTCCTTTCTCTCGAATTTTTTGTCCTTTAAATTTGAAAACGACACAAAACATCAAGCCAACAAATATTATACTCTAATTAACCCAATTATACCCCCCCAAAAAAAAAGCCACAATGACGGTCAACTCATTCTCAATGACAGAATCGAGAAAGGGTGAAGGGATAGACACGTATAGTATATATTGTTTTGACTTCAGTGTAATAAAAAAAGACAATTCGTTTTGGCTAAAAATACTATTTAGTCCAATATTTAAGTTATGAGAAATAATGTCTTGAATAGTGAAAAAAATTGGATGAATTATTGAAAATACCATTCAATCAGTAGCGAAAACTCAATCGTACCAGTGGGTGCGCAAGTGTTGGTATGAGATATTTGAGTTCGAGCTATATAGTAAATCAATTCAGCCCCCTTGGGGTCAATGCCTTTTTATCACAACACATTTTCTTGATACTCAATTCAAGAATAATGTATGGTCCCGTGTGAACATGTGATGAGAAAGAAGTTTTTGTGGCATCCCTCAACGGTATCCTATGTGAGGGTGCAAAAAGTGTTGAGCCAAATTTTGAAGTATTGAAGCTCAGATCATTTACTAAAGTGTTAAGCTTAGCTCATTCACTTCACGTGTGCAAAACTCGAGTTCGAGCTTGGCTCGATTGTTAAACAAGTTGAGCTTTTAGCGAGCCAATTTTTGAGATGCTCGGTTCATTTGCTTTTGGGCATTGAATCCGTGGAACCCTTTGTTAGGAATTGAACAACACGTACAATACCCCTAAGGATCTTAAAACTAGAGTCACAGAAATCACAAAACAAAAAGAAAGTGCAGAATGAACAGAAAACAAGGAAGATACAAAGATATCCGTGGAAAACCTCAACACGTGGAAAAACCGAACCCGGGGGGCCTGCTGTGGCAGGCCATGCCAACCCCATCCGCGCTGTCGTTTTCGCGCATCAATGGCTTGGATTGCATCAAACAATGGATGGCTCGGATACACTTGGAGAGGTGAGATCTGAGCCGTTGATGAGCGAAATGGATGGCTCAGATGGGGTCGGCAAGGCTTGCCGACCCCAAAGGGCAGCAGAGCCCCGCATTTCGGAAAAACTAAGGAGACACACTAGTCCTATATAATCGAAGAATAAGGAGTACAAGTTGAAGTCTTCTCTCTCGAAAAAAAGTTTTCTATTGCCTCCTCCCATGTTTTCACCACGACGCTCTAACCCTAATTACAATGAATAAGTAAGGCTTGAAGGCCAAAATTATCCACGCGAAAACACAAAATGCTACTTTCGAGTTTCGACAGGACTTTGTTCCAAAGGGGTTCCGGCGTTCCACCCCTTCACTCGGTCTATTGCTGAAAGTTGTTTGCATTCCTAAGACCCAATGAATTTTTTATCCGTGGGACCCTCAATTGTTGGTGTGACTAATGAGTTTATTTGTGTCTCCAGCGTTTGCCCATAAAAATTCCAAAACCAGAAGAGGGTTTCCAAAGGGGATTTAATACCCATCCAACACTCACCTGCACCTCCTCTCTCTCTCTAAAGAGAAATCATCAACAAACAGGCAGGAGAGAGAAAGGGAGAGAGAGAACAAAATCAACAAACTTAACAAAGGGCAGCCTCATGAAACCCATTTTCCCACCATCATAACCCTCGCAAACAAAACACACTTTTCCACTGTTCTCATTCACCACCACTCCTCAGCCCCCCAAAAATGAAGCCCCACCCACTTCTCCTCACCGCCATTGTTCTCTCTCTCCTCCTCCCCGCCGTCAAACCCGACCTCTCCGGCGACCTCTACTCCCTCCTCACCCTCCGCTCCGCCGTCGGTGGCCGCACCCTCCTCTGGAACGTCTCCTCCCCTTCCCCCTGCTCCTTCTTCGGCGTCGTCTGCTCCACCACCTCCCCCACGCGGGTCACCGAACTCCACCTCCCTGGCGCCACCCTCTCCGGCCAAATCCCCGCAAACACTTTCCAAAACCTGACCCAACTCCGCACCCTCTCCCTCCGCTTCAACCGCCTCTCCGGCCCACTCCCGGACTCTCTCTTCTCCTCTCTATCCTCCCTCCGCTCCATTTACTTCCAGCAAAACCATTTCTCTGGCCCCATCCCTTCCTCCCTCTTCAACCTAACCGACCTCGTGCGTCTCAACCTGGCCGGTAATGACTTCTCCGGCCAGATCTCACCGTCTTTGAACAATCTCACACGCTTGGCCACATTGTACTTACAGAACAACAACTTTAGTGGATCTATTCCTGACATGAGTAACATCCGTGGGTTGACTCAGTTCAATGTGAGTCACAATCAATTAAGTGGTGAAGTGCCTGAATTTCTCTCTCATCAGCCAGCGAGCGCGTTCGCTGCGAATGCTGCCCTCTGTGGCGGACCGCTTGTGGCTTGTGCCAGCAATGGTAGTACTTCCACTAATGGTGGTACTGCTGCAGTTGGTCAGAGTAAAAATAGGAAGAAACTCTCTGGTGGTGCTATAGCAGGGATTGTAATCGGATCTGTTATTGGATTCTTCCTCATTTTCGCGATTTTGATGTTATTGTGTAGGAAAAAGAGGACTCGTAAGCAAGTAGAATCGAAAGAGGTGGATGCATTGAATCGATCGGAAATTGGGGTTTTAGGAGAAAAATCACCTGGGGATGTGAATGGTTTGAGTGGTGGTGCTAATGGGTATGGTGTGAAGAAGAGTGATGATGATGTTATTGTGAATAATGCCAGCAGTAAAGGGTTGGTGTGTTTTGGGAAACTTGATAAGGATTTTAGTTTGGACGATTTGTTGAAGGCGTCGGCGGAGGTATTGGGGAAAGGGACATTTGGGACGGCGTATAAGGCGGGTCTGGAAGGAGGAATGGTGGTGACAGTGAAGAGGTTGAGGGATGTGGCGGTGCCGGAGAAGGAGTTTAGGGAGAAGGTTGACTTTGTGGGGAGGATGGAACATGAGAATTTCGTGCCACTCTTGGCTTATTACTATAGTAGGGATGAGAAGCTTCTTGTGTATGAGTACATGCCTATGGGAAGCTTGTCTGCATATCTACATGGTGAGCATTTCTACCACATTGTTAATCTGTTGTGTAGATTGTTGATATTATAATTGCTGTCATTGTTTTTCTGAATTGGGTTACAGGTAGTTTTGATTCTCTGCTGCATTGTGATTGAAATTGCTTATACATCAGCTTTCAATATGGGAAATTAGACTTTGCTAGTGACTTAGAACACTTTTATCGATTGATTTTCATATTGTGTGGGTAGAAGAAAGGCTTTCTGGATTCCAAGTTTGCTATTGAAATCCAATTAGCATAGGTTTGAGTGGCTTTCTTGATCTGGGATTTATTTGGTTGTTCATATTCACTAGTTAATCTTTAGGTTTCAGGTATATACCAGATTGAAACAATTTTATTTTAAGTAATGTAGATCCTTGAAAAATGACAAGAAATTTTGCGGTGGATGATTTTCATATTTTAATGACATAAGATCTACACATATGATATGAGAGTATATTATATTCTATTTCCCTGCCTCATAAATTTGCTTAAATAGTTCACATCATTTCCTATATTGTCCTTTGACTACTGGAATTTGGATCTGGATTCCTCTGTACCAATTTTTTTTTTTTTTTGCCATTCGTTAATCCTAATCTACTCTATCCTGGGGGACTTGGGGAGGGGGATGGGTGCTTACGGAAATCGAACCCTGCCCATGTGCATGGGAGTATAAGGGAAGCACCAACTGCACTCCACTCCACTTGCCTCTGTACCAACAACTTCAAGTGTTCCAAAATGAAGTTTATGAATTATGCATGCATAACACCACATTTCTATTGAGACAAAAAAATATATATATACAAAAAAAAAATAAAAATACTCTGTATACACTTTTTTTGGGGGATTGCTACATTTTCCCAATGTAGTGAAACTGCAAATACGATGACTCTCTTGTAGCATGGAATACAAGTGGTTCTTCTTTCTTGCTTGAAACTCCTCAGGTTTCTTCACTGATATCTTGATTGTCTAATAGAGGCCTATGCACACTTGCCTTATTCTGTTTTCCAATCTATTTTCGTGTCTGTCTGCTTTTTCATATTCGCGATTTGGTACTCATTTTGTTACCTTTCGAATATCTCCCTTTTCCTACTTTTTTTGTTTCCCTTGTTTTGCGACACGCTAATAGCAAAATCCGTAGTCTTTGGTATCCTTAGTAGAACAAATTACGATGATCAACGAAAATGGGTGTTCTATCTACTCGTACCAACATTTTCATTTTTCCAATTACAGGAAATAGAGGAGCCGGAAGGACGCCTTTAAACTGGGAAACAAGGTCCTCAATAGCCCTAGGATCGGCCCGCGGAATCACCCACCTTCACTCACAGGGCCCAACAGTCTCCCACGGCAACATCAAGTCATCAAACATCCTCCTCACAACCTCCCACCAACCGCGCGTCTCGGACTTCGGCCTCTCCCAACTCGCCGGACCCAACTCCACCCCCAACCGCATCGATGGCTACCGTGCACCAGAAGTCACCGACCCCCGAAAGATCTCCCAAAAGGCCGATGTCTATAGTTTTGGCGTACTGCTTTTGGAACTGCTAACGGGTAAAGCTCCTACACACAATGAGGAAGGGGTGGATTTGCCGAGATGGGTCCAGTCTGTGGTTCGAGAGGAGTGGACTTCTGAGGTGTTTGACGTTGAATTGCTTAGGTATAACAATGTTGAAGAGGAGATGGTTCAGCTTCTGCAGTTAGCCATTGACTGTGTTGCTCAGTACCCTGATAGACGCCCTACAATGGCTGAAGTGACTAGCCGAATTGAGGAGATAAGTCGGTATGGCTTGAATCAGCCACAGAACCCATTTGGAGATTTGTCGGTATAGCTTGAATCAGCAACGGAACCCGTTAGGCGACGTGATGAACGACGGTGGTGATGATTCGGGTGCACTGTGATCTTTTTCGACCTGCAGAGTGAAGAAAACGTTTTCCTTTTTCTTTTTCTTTTTCTTTTTTGTTGTAACTGTGGGTTTAAGTTAAGGTACTTAATTTGTTCCTTGATTTGGGGGTTAAATCTGTTTGTATGTTCATTTTGTCATTGAAAATTAATTGTGGGATGTTTTCATTTTGTGTTTACCAGATACAAATCGTGTCCTTCTCCATTGTATTTTCCCAGTTGTGTAATGTGTTGGTAGGGTATTTTTTTTCTTCTTTCTTTTCCGAAACTGCTATTCTGTTCCTGATGGATCAATTGTGAATAATTGTCAAAATTTGTCACTTTTGCCCCTCCTTTTGCTTCTGAATCTGATGAAAGGTTAATTTTCATGAAATTGAGTGGTGTTGGTTGCTTTTGTTAGTGGTTACAGGTTTCATGTCCACATTGCCATTTGTTTATCTCTCTCTCTCACTCACACAAACACACAGTTTTGAAGCTGGATTGAGATGTCCCACTTTGTTTGAAACACTTTCCGGAAAATTTTGTTTGGAAAAAGTAGTGGGACCCCCCTTTTCTCTCTCAAACTTTTCAATTATTATTCTCATTTCTCACTCTATCTCTCTCCACCTTTTTTCTCTCTCCACAATCATTTCTCTCATTTCTCTCTCTACCTTTTTTCAAAAACACTTTTCTAAAAACCAAATCAAACACAACCGTAGTAATGCCAACTAATAAATCCAGGGTCATGCCATGTGAGTTTATTCTCTAGGGTTGCATTTTTCATTACTAAATTACTAAACTGGAAGAACATACATTGTATATGCATATACTGCAGATGGTCTGAAGAAACTGTCAGTCAATGGGAAAAGCCTTTTTCCAAATAAATATTATTTCCGAGGCTTTATTTAAAGTTTTGGAACTACCCAAAGTTTTTTCTCCCCTTTTTCAGAAGCTTTTTTTTTTTTTAAATCCATTTTCCCCATTTTTGAAATAGTAAAAGTGGCAATAGCATTTGCTTTTATTCTGTGGAAGTCCACTTGCGGAGCCTGGTCCAACAAGAAGAGTTTGCTTTCTAATTAATCTTCATCTGTTGAAATTGATGTGTTATTCTACCGGTTTGCTTTCAAAGTTAGCAGCAGTTTTCTTCTCTTCTTCATTTTTTTTTTTCCCTTCAATGCTCAGTAGTGTCCGAGCCAGCTTACGTACACCTCTACTAATTCTCTTCCTTATTCGGTTAAAGGCAGACCATTCATGCCGGACCTGGAATTCTTGAAGAAAATCGAAATTTGGTCCATTTTGTGGGAAACACACCAGACAACCAACCAACTGGACTAACCATTAAGGTTGTTTCCGTCATCTTAACATGTTGCGGACCCTTTTTTTTATATCAGGGAAAGTAACCAGAACAATTAGATTATCACATTAAAAGAGTCGTTGAGCAAAATGCACTCCTAGTTGCATGCCCATTTTAAGGATGGGAAAACACAGCACACACTCCCTACATGGTATGACAAATGTAGGATATGGACATGATAACCTACTTACATTATTTTGGATTTTTAGGTAAAGATTCATGGTCTGCCCTCATTAAACTGGGGAAAATTTATGTCAGTTTGTTAAACCCTATGGTGGTTAGGGTAATGACTAGAATTTTGTTCCATCAAAATGGAAAATTAAATATATCAGAAAAGAGTAATAAAGTAATGAAATTATATCTGACAGCTGTTGCAATCACATGGTCCCTTAAGAAAGTATTATAATCTACCAAACGGTGTTTATTTTCAGCTACATGAATTTATTTTGAGGACAGTTCATGCCACCATGTTTACAAGTCATAATAAAAAAATTGAAAAGAAATAAGAAAATTGTACTAAGATCACAGGAAATACTTATGGGCCAAGAAGCCCATCATGGCCAACCTCCTATTTTATATGCTTAGAAATTTAGCACTACTTCTCCATTTCTTTTTTTCTTGAGGATACTCCATTTAATGGATGCTACAACAAATTAAAACACCATTATTGGATTCTCAGATAAAAATAATGAAAATCCTCTTTGACCATAGTTATAATGTTCAGATCAATTTACTCGAACATCGACAAATTCTTGAAAAAAAAATCAATTCCACGGCCTACTAACATTGGCTCGATAAAAATCAAGATAAAGCTCCATATAAACTGGCCTCATGGGAATTGATAATACCTAAGAAGTTTCAAAGTTGAGGTGGCAAATATTTAAGTCAAGAGGCCAACCCATTTAGATTTCCTCTTCGGGTTTAACTCCTTTACTCAAAAAAATAAATAAATAAAAGAGGAAAGAAAAAAAAAGAAAAAAAACCTCCGAGATACCCTAGTTAGTATGGGTGATAACTCTAGCACGTATTTCTATTGGGTCATAAGTCTAGCATGTATTTCTATTAGTCAAGACCCGCGTAAGTTGCTAGTATAAAAAAACAAAAATCTCGATGGCCTTGCTTAAGTTGCTAGTATAAAAACAAAAATCTCGATGGCCTTGCTGATATTCCCACGATGTAGTTGGTTGGACTCCAAAGTACTCAAATTGAAGTGGAAGAAAATGTTGAAGTCAACCAATAGACTCTGTCAAGAATGATTAGAAACTTTCCAAAAACCTTCAAGAACTAGAGGATGATAATAGTCATTTGCGTTTGGAGATACCACCATGCCAACACTTAAAAAGAGAACACTGCAAGGACCAAAACCGAAACATGCAATGGTTAGTGTCCTATGAAAAGAACACAGAAAGATCACCCAATCGTTTTCTCCTCTTATTGACAGCAAATCCAAATTAAGTTTGACAGTTTTACATAAATACTTCAAGAGTGTAGAAAAAAAAAGGCACTTCAAACCCAAAAAAAAAACCACACAAGGAATGACAGAGTTGCTTGAACTGTGCATATATTACAGAGAGAAACAAATGCAACTAAAAACCAACAATTGTTTCCCTAAGGAAGTAGCATTTTTATGATTCTTGGTCCCAAAAGAGTAACACATAACATGTTTTTAGCCTTGATCTGTTTCTTCAGCTGGGTAAAATAGGACAAACCATCTGATCAATTTACGGTCTTGGAGTGTTTGATAAGCCAATCGAGGACCGCGTCTATGTTAACAGAATCTTTGCACGAGATCATGTAGCAACACACCTCTCTCTCTTGAATGGAGTCAAGGCCTCTGCAACTCACAAAAATAAAAGCAATTAAAACACGAAGAAATGCTATGTTACGAGGACTCGGGTACAAGTATATGGTGCGGGTATGGGTTTGTGTGTAAGTGTCAGGTTCATCCAATTTCAATCTTAATGACATGAGGCCATGAGGGTATGATAAAATATTCAAATTTCTCAGAATATCTCCTCTTATGGCCTTGAAAAAATGGAATTTACATAGTGCCTCAAAGCCTTTCATGTACAATGGTAAAGAGTTGTTTCTGGTAAATTCGAATAACAAAATACGCTTTCTATGTGAATGTCCAATTAAATGTGCCGGACACGGATTCCATGCCCTTATCCAAGTGTCAAGTGATGGACATGGGTATTTCATACAATTACATAGACGAAAGGTAGAAAGCATAATCAAAATGATGCCCTTTTATTTATCGAAAGAAAAGGCCAACAGTCATTTGCAGGGTATATAGAACTTACAGCTGATCCACCAGTGCCTGCTTGGAAAGAGCTTCTGATTTGTCAATTTTGTTGCCAAGAACAAGCAAAGGGATCCCACCTAAGGAAGGCTTTGTCAAGAGGTCATGAAGCTCTGTTCGAGATATGGGAACACTGTCTCTATCAGCAGCATCAACAACATATCTACAAAGAGAGATGAGAAAGAGAGTCAAATTTCAACATCTTAAAGAGCTTCTCAAAACTTTATTCAACTTAACCAAAATTTCATTTCGTTGTGTTGTTTGGCAGACATAGAAACGGAAACGTTTCGCTAAGGCTTTGGACCCATTTCAAAAGAGGCAAAGGAAATTAAAACGAAAGAAATCTTTAGAAACATGAACTAAAACATATCTAAGTGCATAAAAGAGTACCAATTGATTATCAAACATGTTCAGATTCATAGATTGATTTACCAATTCAGGAAAATGGATTGACTGAATACAAAAAAATGTTATTCGCTTTGTTCGGGTCTTCTTACAGTATGGAAACACTTCAGAGATTTGATGGAAGCAAATAAAAATTTGATCCATTACTGAAGCGGAACAGGCAGCTGTGTTGATATGTAATTACAATTTCAGAAAGTTAGAGCCAATGACGTCGGCCTGGTTTGTACTGAGCTCGTGTTCAAGAAAAGGAAAAAAATAAAAATAAAAAAGAGGCGTGCTTAATATGCTGCTGGTAAAATGCTTGATGGTAACACAACATTAATTTTCATATCAACGGGCATTTGAATGTATCAATGAACTCGAAGGCACTCTAATACTATAAAAATATGCCACAAAAACAGACAATGGCTCAGAGCAAATGACTCACACCATGGCGGAGACCCCCCGGCAGTAACGCTCCCACATGCTGCGAAACCTCCGTTGGCCACCAAGATCCCAAAGCTTAATTGTCACATTCCCTTTTGTAACTTTTCGCATATTAAACCCCACCTGGTTTTAGGATATAAACGTTTCTTTTGTAAGATATCTCAATGCTTAGTACCAAGAGTGCCAACAACTGACTTTACTACGGGGAAAGATACTTACAGTTGGAATCCTGTCCTCACTATATCCTCCTGTCTGAGGAAAAGCAAACCAAGAGATAAGTTAAGATCACCTCAGAAAAGCAACCATATTATATGGAACATAAACATGCATGCAAACATAATTATAGGGACATTCTTGTTTACTCACAGCAATGGCATTCACAAGAGATGTCTTCCCTGCATTCTGAAGGCCTACTAGGGAGAGTTCCATTTCTTGTTTAAAGAATAAGCTGAAATGAAGATGGTAATAAGAAAAAGCGAGAAAAGTGAATAGGAAGGTACAAAAGCGAGGAGTTCTAATAACTCAAAAGAACCATTCCTATATCCAGCTACGTAACAACATACTGGACTTGAGACAACTTATTAAAGAATGAAATTTAAGAAAAGCATAATCTTGAACGCGGCAAATTATTCCGAAGAACAACAGTCAAAACTTTATAATTTAACTAACAATACTACTAAATATATCTGTAACAAACTTCCACGCATGCACATGGAAAGCGATTTCTTTCGCCATGGACCTTAATAGGTGAAGATGTGCAGAGTAGAAAAATAGCTTAATAGTTCTTGATGAACAACTCATAGGAGTTCAAGAGTTTTGCAACTTGCAAGGAAAAGGTATTAGACTAACAAGTCATAGAGACTCTCCTCCACTATGCTGAATAGACCTCACATGCCTCGTAAAAGTAGGTTCAAACCACATATGATGAGCTAAGGACGACAAAAGAACTCAAGCAGTGACAGGACCACAAATAAGTCTGTGCAACAGGGTACGCACTTCATGCCGTTTGACCTACCTAAAAGTTAATGTCTCACCCTAAACACAACTTTAAAGCACAATAAAATAATCCAAAATCAAAAATTAAAATGAAACCATGGGAGTACCCTTCTACATGCAAAAACTCAAACAATCACTCTATTGTGTGTTTATGAATAACCCACTAAGGGTCTTAGCGATGTGGCTGCACATAGAGGGAAAAAGTTTGTAATATCCAATACTCTTATTCATGGAAGAAATGGTTCACCATGAATGAACATGAAGTACAGCAAAGAACAGAAGAGCCCACCTCCATCACATCAAATTCCTTTGTCTAACTGAAAGAAATAAGAGGTAAGGCTGTAACTGTAAAGTGTAAACCATTTCCATGCAAATTCTGAGATTTTGACTTTGACACATTTGAATAGGTGATCATATCAACCCTTTTCGATCACTACACTCATTGAGGCAGAGGACTTGGTTTAAATTTCAAAACTTGTGGAAAAATTAAACCACCAAACATAGGCAAAGCAACGGTGACAAAGGCGGCCATTAACTTCTATGCACACACCATCCACAATCTTCTAGACATCTGGAAAGATTGGTAATCCAACAACCAACACTCTTTTTCAGGCCCAAATTGACCAGAGTAGCACTTGCTCTCACAAAAATGATAAAAACCTTGCCTCAACATGGTTTTCTATCATAGCCCCACCAAAAGAATGATCTACCCACCCAATTCTTCAATGGAAGTTATGCACATCTCCTTGCAACCTTTTGTGCTACATTTTTTAATGGCAATGGTTCGGTAAAAACTTATCACGGGACATCTAGCCATTATATCTCCTATGAGTTCTTGTCTTGCTCTCGCCACATTCTTGCTCCAGTATTTCATGCCATTCTCTTGCTGCTTTCGTTCAAAAAATGGAAAGTCCAATGTAATTCGTCAGTGTACACATTTTCATGCTCCAAAAAATTCCTCTACCATGTGAACCACAGTTCTAAGACAAGCAGTTAAAAAGCCTTTCTTCTTGTTTCAGCCAGAAAGAAACTGTTAAGATGTCCAACTGATCTCCCAGCTAGGTGCTTGACCTATCTTGCAGCCTTTCCCTAAATGCCAACTCTCCTGTAAATGAACAGTGTGTTTCCTTAAATCCAATTATTTGTTGTTTTCCCATAGCTGCTTTTACTGCTTTTATCCTCCCACAAGTACCTTGATAGGACGCTTTGGATCTTACACGAACAAGTTCAGGGAATATCTTTCTCTTCTCAACCTTGACAAACACACCAGGTTTCTTACCATTCTCCTCCTACAGTAACTTCAAAATTTCACAAGAAGGGTATCAATCATAAGTTGACATCAGAAATGATCATCGTTTTGAATGGGTCTTTCAACATCTATGACCCGCCATAAGGTTGTTAGGGAGGACTACAAACTTTTGTATCTTAACTAGGGTTAGTCTGCACACTCAATAGGGTTGTTTGCTTAGAGTAACCACCAACCCAACATAGAACCCACCCTTGGAGACTCTAACACAAGACCTTGGCTTTTATATCAATTCTTGGTCGAAGCTTCAACCATGAGCTTCAGCTTCCCCCGCCCTTTCTATATAGGTAGCACAACCGGCCTCTGTAACTGCATAAGACTTTATGACAAACTCAACTAACTAATCAATCGCAACTAGCTAGTTACCATTACAGAGCATTAGTGAGCAATTCAGCCGCCCTTTTCTATTCGTAGCTCAACTCGTATCACCAAGCCTGTGTTTGTGGTGGTTCTTCGGTCCATCAACTGTTACAGGTTACACCCAGAGCTAACTGGAGTGGATTGCTTATTCGCATAGCCTAACAGGAAGGAACAACAGGAAAATATTGAATAAAAGCATTACTGATACTTCACTTTGTGCCAATGCAATCAAAAACAAACACCTTTTCAAAAAGGCTCCAACTGTTGCCAATTGAACTTATTGAGCGAAACGAATAAATCTATTTTTTTTTTTCTACTTCTGTTAATAATATCGAGGTCAAGCTACATGGAGGCACTTGCTCGTCTCTAGAGTGAAGAGTCCATAACAGCTGGACGTCGATCATAATGGAAAGCCGCTATCCCCAACTTTTTACTTCTGTTTAGGGGCGCGTGGAGCAAGAGAGATCACATAATACGTATGTTCTTGATCTTTTATATCAGACCGGGTGGAACCAAACGGCCGGTTGTTAGTCGCCTCTACTACCGAGTAAGGTTTGGTTGGGACGGAGCCGTGGGTATATTTTCCATACCAATTTCAATTCGAAGAACTAAAAGCATAGAATTAATAATATCGAGGACATGCTACGTGGGTCTTAAATTTGTTTATTTTTCCTATCCAAATTTCAAGAGGTAAAAACAGAGAATTTAGGTTCCAATCTTGCCTACTATTCCCTCATACTTATCCAAAACAAAAAATATTCAAAGGAAAAGGATGGCTGTTCTTCTTGCTAACAGACTGCTATCAAGCTGGATTTTTTTGTGTGTTTAGCACAATCGTTATGCCCAGTTAAAACCCTTGAACCAGTGGCGGAAAAAAAAAACTAAAAAAAAAAAAAAAACAGAAATAAATCTCAGAAACTACAAGCCATGGCAGGAGAGGGTAGTTACCTTCGGAGCCAATTGAGGAGGGAATCCCACAAACCCATTGTCGAAGGAAACCAGATACGTATTTCCGATGAGTCCAACGGAGGTTTTGAAGGAAACCCTTTGAGCTTCTGTTAAAATTCTCCCAAACCCAAAAACCAAGAAGGAAGATAGAGACAGACGGGGAAGGAATCGACAGGAAACGAAACTTCTTGTCGCGGGTACTGTCTGGTTTTTTTCTGGTGATCACGTTACCGCCGTATGTATCGTTAGTATGGCAACAGTGTTTCAGAAGGAGCTAAATATAGAATGCGCGGTGGAACATGGTATGACGGACTGGTGGAACTTGAGCCTTTACGTGGCACCCAAGCCCATTTCTTTTCTTTTTTGGGTGGTGATTTTCAAACAATTTTTTTTAAAAATTTTTAAGTGAAAAAATTATACATAAAAATGCATTACAAGATAATAGAATTCCTTAAAAAAAAATGCACTAAAGATCAACAAATAGTGTGCATTTATACAAAAAAATGTCTTGAAAATCATTTCTCTTTGATTTTCATAATTTTTACTCCGCGTTTTTTAAACGAGTCGAACAAGCCAAGTATCGTGGTGTTTGTAAACTTATTCAAAAATGAGAAGAGTTTGAAAATTATGTTTTTGCGTGGCATGTTTATAAAGCAAGATAATCTCAATGAATTGGTCATGAGAAGTTTGAATTTTCTAAATATCACAAACTAAATGAACAAAATAATTCCTTGTTCATATTTGATTGAAAAGATTAACGGATTTTGGGGGAAAAAAAATCTTCAAGGGTAAGTTTATGTGTAATAACTTAATATCAAATGAGCTTGTAATGAATACTATAATTTTGGCTATGCTAAAGAAAACAACGTACAAAAGTAAAAAATAGATACTCGCTTAAAGGTGAAAGTACACTGATATCCGTAAAATGTGCATTGATATCCAAATTAGTTTGTTATTATATACATATTGTTTCACTTATTGGGCAGAGATTAGCAAGAGACTTCAGTCAAATAATTACGGATAGAATGCAAACGAACTTAAAAGTGACAAATCACTCAAAATAAATTGCCACAACATTTTCCATGCAAATAGTATTGCACAATATTGGTTGATACGGACACACACATGGCAATGTCCACAAGGCCCAGTGGCCCACACCGGAGTTAATAGGCTGAAACTTCAACCCAGATTAAAATGGGCCAAACGCCCAAATAACATCGCAGACCACTTCCTAAAGTTCGGATTTGAGCCTAGCATAGGGCCCATCGCCATAGGCCTTGTAGATCGAGTTCGGCCCAGGTGTTAACCTGTGTCACGTTGCTCATAAGTCCATTTTGAGCTGTGATCGATATCCACAAAACATGATTTCTTTCTGCTTGAATAACTCGATGAGCTCTAAAAAAGAAGAGTCCCAATCATCGTTGTGGGTATGGGATGGCCCAAAAAAAAACAAAAAATGAATGGGACTGGATGGAAGAAAAATGGACTGGGCCAGAGTCCATCAATGCTGGCCGAGGTCTCTTACAAGAGAATTGGCATTCTTTCAGTTGTACCCAAAAATAATTGACTGTTATAAAAGCTCTGTATGGAGCTTGGTATGGATGACCATATACACCTTGGAGTGTGTGCTAGTCTTCAATGAGTTGGTTGTAAAGTCATAGCCTTTTGGCTATATATGTGTATCGTACATCAAAGAGAAATGACAAGCAAAGAGAGAAAAGAAAAGGAGAGTACCACTCTGAATAATATTTGAGTAGTCCAGAAGACTAACCTTTCTACACATTTTGTGCCCAGCAGTTTATTTACTTTCTAGTTCTTATTATCTACTTGGTTTCATAACACGTTATCAGCACGAGGTCCTAGCCAACTGGGAGAGGTAAATTATGTATACTCCATTCATACAATCTGTTGATTTTAGATACACTATTCCATATTCATCAAAAATGAGTTTTTTTTTTAAACATATACACTGCTACAACATTCTATCAATTTTTGGTTTTAGAAAGTTCAAAACCAGTCAATGGTATCAATTTTTCAGAAGCTTTTAAAACCATCAGTAGCTAAATTCATGTGATGACTTCTATGCTTTAAATGGATTTTTTTTTTCCCGTCATATTGTATGCCAACAACAGTATAGGGAAAGAAGAAGAATTATTGTACCAGAAGTACATATCATCTATGAATCCTGAAGTATTCTAATTATGAAAAAAAATGGGAGATTGTACCTGAAGTACATATCAATTATAAATTCTGAATATTATACTTTAAAAAAAAAAGGGGGGGGGCAAAATACCTGAAGTATTTTTAGCAACAAGGTGGATGGGTCTTTAAAATATTAAATCCACCACGCCGCCTCGAACCCGTGACCTCCTTAAGGGAAATCACGAGTTTGGCCACTGTGCTAACCCCAGTGGTTGTGTAGAAACTGACAAATTTATTTATATATAGCATCTTGTTGGTAAATTTAGTATCTCTGATTACAATTACTAAAATAGTGTAGAATTCTTGTAACAGTAGCCTTTTTATTATGTTCGTTTGGAACTTGATTCATGGAGCAACCCCATGTATAGTATATTTTGGACGATAGTATTGCATCTGCCATTTTCACATGGCAATGAATCCTTTTCTTTCAATGTCTGAAGAAAATTGGTAACCTCATTAATGCATAAAAAAAAAAAAAAAAAAAGGGGAGATATTTTTCTTCTCCTACAGAAAGTTCTCACATATGCATCACGTCACTGGCAATTTCAGGGTAGGTTTGTCAAGGGGAATTTCATACTCTGACTATTTAATTTTGCTATTTCATGATTATTTGTCTGATCAAAGTATCTTGTTTTATAGACAATGTCGAACTACACGAAATTGGAATTTGCTGCCCTTGACATTTCGGGAAGAAATTATCTGTCATGGATCCTTGACATAGAGATTCATCTCGATGCAATGGAAATCGGGAGAACGATCACAAATGGTAATAGTGCATCCCTGAAGGATCGCGCAAGGGCCATGATCTTCATCCGACATCACCTCCACGAGGACCTGAAGTCCGAGTATCTCACTGTCAAAGACCCACTAGTTTTGTGGAACAACCTGAAAGAAAGATTTGGGCACCAAAAGACAGTCATGTTGCCTAGAGCTCGTTATCATTGGATGCATCTAAGATTTGAAGATTACAAATCGGTTAGCGAGTATAATTCTGCCCTATTTAGAATTGTTTCACTTATGAGACTGTGTGGGGAGAAAATTACTGAAATGGATATGTTAGAAAAAACATATTCCACGATTCACCCCAGAGACATGAATCTGTCACAAACATATAGACAGAGGGGCTATGAAAAATACTCGGATTTGATATCCTGTCTCCTAGTAGCTGAGCAAAACAATGAATTATTAATGAAAAATCACGAGTCTCGTCCAACCGGATCTATACCGTTTCCAGAAGCAAACGGAGTTTCATTCCACAATCAGGGAGGTGGCCGCGGCCGTGGCCGAGGTCATGGGCGCGGACGCGGACGGGGGCGTGGTGGCCATAACTACCAAGTCCGTGGAGGACACATCAAGAAGCCCAGCAAGAAAACTGATTTTCCCCGGAAGTGGAATAAGTGGGATAGGTCGGATGTATCCCAAAGAAAGGGAAATGATTTTCAAGCTAAACCTGTTAAGAATACAGAAGATTCATGTTACAGATGTGGAGTGAAAGGTCATTGGTCGCGTACCTGTCGTACGCCAAAACATTTAGTTGATCTTTTCCAGGCATCAATCAAGGGGAAAGGAAAAGAAGTTGAAACCAATTTCCTTGATCAAGTTAACCAAACTGACCCTTTTGAACCTTTTGATTTTTCATCTTTTGATATGTCTGATTTACCTGCTGGACCTAGTGGGACAAAAGATGATTTCTTTGATGATGGAGATGACTACCCTGATTGGTCCATGCATTTTGACTAATAAGTATCTTTGCTTATGTTTGAAATAATAGTCTAAGGACTAATCTATCTTTTAATAATGTTGTAAGAGATATGTCATGTTGTATTTGTTTTTGGAATAAAAGTTTTCAAGATGTGTTTCAGTTACTTATTTGTGAAACCTTTAAATTTGTATTTTTTGCATTTAGGAGCATGGATACTAATGGGACATTATCAAATGCAAAGATAAATGGTGAAGATATCTGTCTGGTAGACAGTGGTACGACACATACTATTCTTCGAGATAACAGATATTTCAAACATTTGTCAAAAATAAAAGCTTATGTCAATACAATATCAGGTTCTGCAGACCTAATTGAAGGCTCTGGAAGAGCAAATATTGTTCTAGCAAACGGAACAAATTTAAATATTGACAATGCTTTGTATTCTACCAAATCCAAAAGAAATCTGTTAAGTTTTATGGATATACGTCGTAATGGTTATCATATTGAAACCACAAACGAAGGCAGAAAAGAATATTTGTATATCACTTCTAATGTGTCTGGCCGGAAGCTAGTATTAGAAAAATTTTCTGCATTATCTTCTGGGTTATATTATACGACGATTAGAACAATTGAATCATATACTGTGATGCACCAGAAGTGCTCCAACCCAAAACTTTTTATGCTATGGCATGATCGCCTTGGGCATCCGGGTTCAATAATGATGCGTCGTATTGTTGAAAATTCACAAGGGCATCCGTTAAAGAACCAGAAGATTCTATTACCCAAGAATTATCCATGTAATGCCTGTTCACAAGGGAAACTGATTATTAGACCATCAATCTCCAAAGTGATTGTTGAATCACCATCATTTTTACAAAGAATACAAGGAGATATTTGTGGGCCGATACACCCACCATGTGGACCATTTCGATATTTCATGATTCTAATTGATGCCTCAACTAGATGGTCACATACCTGTTTACTGTCTACACGAAATGTTGCATTTGCTAGATTCCTTGCTCAGATCATTAGATTAAGAGCACAGTTCTCAGATCACCAAATCAAAACAATTCGTCTTGACAATGCTGGAGAGTTCACATCTCAAACATTTAATGATTACTGCATGTCAATTGGTGTTGATGTTGAGCATCCTGTTGCACACACTCATACCCAGAATGGTTTGGCGGAATCTTTTATTAAAAGACTTCAGCTAATTGCTCGACCATTGCTTATGAAAACAAAATTGCCAGTTTCTGCTTGGGGACATGCTATTTTACATGCTGCATCTCTGATTCATGTTAGACCAACTGCATATCATAAATTTTCACCCACACAGCTTGCTCTTGGTCAACAACCGAATATCTCTCACTTAAGAGTTTTTGGTTGTGCTGTGTATGTGCCTATTGCACCACCCCAACGTACTAAAATGGGTCCACAACGTAGGCTTGGGATTTATGTTGGTTTTGATTCTCCATCTATCATTAGATTCCTCGAACCCCTTACAGGCGATGTGTTTAAGGCACGTTTTGAGGATTGTCATTTTGATGAATCAGTTTTCCCACCATTAGGGGGAGATAGGTCGAAGCCAGAAGCTCGACGTGAAATTACTTGGAATGTTTCGGTATTATCTCATCTTGATCCTCGTACTAATCAATGTGAACTGGAAGTTCAAAGGATCATTCATTTGCAAAGTATTGCAAACCAGTTACCGGATGCATTTACAGATGCAAATAAAGTAACCAAGTCTCATATACCAGCTGCCAATATCCCAGCACGGATCGAAATTCCCACAGGACAAATTGCTAGTACAACAGCTGATGAATCTAAAGCACGCCAGAAGCGTGGGAGACCTGTTGGTGCCAAAGATAAACTTCCCCGGAAGAGGAAAATCCAAGGCAAGCAAATTGAAGTCCCAGAAATAGCTGATACTCCTGAGGGGATCAAGCTAATAAATGTAAAAGTTCATGAAGAGGCTAAATCTGCAAATGAAAGAATGAATTTATCAACATTTCCTCCTACTTCTAAATCTCCCGAAGAGAAATCTCCCGAAGAGTTATTTCCTGAAATGGAACAGGTACCTGAGAATAATGAGATCTCAATACATTATATGAGTACGGGAGAAATGTTGGACAGAAATAAAACCGTTGTCAACAACGCGTTTTCATTTAAGGTTGCTCTTGACATTACCAGAAGTGATGATGAAAGTGAACCACAAACTGTCGAAGATTGTCGACGCAGAAATGATTGGCCAATGTGGAAAGGAGCAATTCAAGCAGAATTGAACTCTCTTGCAAAAAGAGAAGTATTTGGACCTGTAGTTCAAACCCCTGGAGGAATACAACCGGTGGGATACAAATGGGTGTTTGTGCGAAAGCGCAATGAGAAAAATGAAGTTGTGCGATATAAAGCACGACTTGTTGCACAAGGTTTCTCGCAGAGACCTGGAATTGATTATGAGGAGACATACTCTCCCGTAATGGATGCTATCACATTCAGATTTTTGATTAGCTTGGTAGTTACAGAATGTCTGGACATGCGTCTGATGGACGTTGTGACCGCATACTTGTATG
Source organism: Vaccinium darrowii (assembly GCA_020921065.1). Taxonomy (NCBI): domain Eukaryota; kingdom Viridiplantae; phylum Streptophyta; class Magnoliopsida; order Ericales; family Ericaceae; genus Vaccinium; species Vaccinium darrowii. The sequence continues at coordinate 2,427,973 of CM037158.1, read as the reverse complement.
GATCACTAGATGCTGACATATACATGAAGGTCCCCGAAGGATATACTATGCCTAAAGCATGCAGTTCAAAACCCCGAAGTGTTTATTCGCTTAAGCTACAAAAATCTTTATATGGGTTAAAACAATCTGGTCGTATGTGGTACAAACGTCTTAGCGACTACTTGTTAAAGGAAGGATATGAAAATGATCCTATTTGTCCATGTATTTTTACTAAGAAATCAAACTCTGGTTTTGCAATTATTGCGGTTTATGTCGATGATTTAAATCTCGTGGGAACTCCGGAAGAGCTCATAAAAACCGCCGAATATTTAAAGAAAGAGTTTGAGATGAAAGATCTTGGCAAAACAAAGTTTTGTCTTGGCCTGCAAATCGAGCATTTGCCAACTGGAGTTCTAGTACACCAGTCGACATATACAGAAAAGGTTCTTAAACAATTCTACATGGATAAAGCACATCCATTGAGTACTCCTATGGTTGTTCGATCACTTGATGTGAACAAAGATCCATTTCGTCCCCAAGAAGAGGGAGAGGAAATTCTTGGTCCGGAAGTACCATATATGAGTGCCATTGGTGCACTTATGTACTTGGCAAATTGTACACGACCAGATATTGCATTTTCAGTCAATTTATTGTCTCGATATAGTTCAGCTCCAACTCAACGGCATTGGAAAGGAATTAAACACATATTTCGTTATCTCCGAGGAACGGTTGATTTGGGTTTGTTCTATTCAAATGGATCGAAGTCACAATTAATCGGATACGCAGATGCTGGTTATTTATCTGATCCACACAAAGCTCGGTCACAAACAGGATATGTGTTTACTTGTGGTGGTACTGCTATTTCATGGCGTTCTGTGAAGCAAACGTTGACTGCTACTTCTTCTAATCATTCTGAAATTATCGCGATTCATGAAACAAGTCGTGAATGTGTTTGGTTGAGATCTATGATACAACACATTCGGGAAAAATGTGGATTATCTTCAATTAAAGATAACCCGACCATATTACATGAAGACAATGCTGCATGTATTACACAGATTAAAGCTGGTTATATCAAAGGAGACAGAACTAAACATATTTCACCAAAATTCTTCTACACCCATGACCTCCAGAAAAGCGGTGATATTGATGTTCAGCAAATACGTTCTAGCGACAATCTGGCAGATTTATTTACCAAGGCATTACCAACCGCAACATTCAAGAAGCTGGTTAACGGTATTGGGATGTGCCGACTCAAAGACATATCATGTAAAGTTGAGGGGGAGTAATTGATGATTGAAAGACGGACGATTGTACTCTTTTTCCTTTGTCTAAGGTTTTGTCCCATTGGGTTTTCCTTAGCAAGGTTTTAATGAGGCAATCTATAGATAGTTTTTTCACTATGTACTCTTTTTCCTTCACCTAAGGTTTTTCCCATTGGGTTTTTCTTGGTAAGGTTTTAATGAGGCATGTTCTCAGTATTTAGTCATCCAAGGGGGAGTGTTATAAAAGCTCTGTATGGAGCTTGGTATGGATGACCATATACACCTTGGAGTGTGTGCTAGTCTTCAATGAGTTGGTTGTAAAGTCATAGCCTTTTGGCTATATATGTGTATCGTACATCAAAGAGAAATGACAAGCAAAGAGAGAAAAGAAAAGGAGAGTACCACTCTGAATAATATTTGAGTAGTCCAGAAGACTAACCTTTCTACACATTTTGTGCCCAGCAGTTTATTTACTTTCTAGTTCTTATTATCTACTTGGTTTCATAACATTGACATGATTATTTTGAGCCATTTTATACAAATTGAAAAACTATACCGATACTCTGTGCAAAAATTTCTGGACGTGGGCCTCACCTCGGGTTTGAAATAATGATATGTCATGTAGAGAAAAACATCCATGCAAAAAATTAACATGATCAAATATCGATGGAGACGTAAACAAATCATTTTGGTTCATAAGATGGATAGTCTAAGTTTCTCCCCTTTCACGCTCGTCCATTTCATAAAACAAAACATGATTCATTTATGCGTCTATCAAAATTCAATTAAGCTAATTTTATGCGTCTATCAAAATTCATTTAAGCTAATTTTATGCGTCTGTCAAAATTCATTTAAGCTAATTTTATGCGTAGATGTTCATCTCTGCATGACGTATAAAATGAACGGTTCAGATCATCATTCCAAACTTGAGGTGAGGCCCACACGTGGGAGTCTTGAGGGTTTGTTGAATTGAGGCCTTGTTTGGTTTGGGTCTCAAGACCCAAATTTAAATTTTTTTACCCTATTTTCCTCCGATCGTTATCCCTATTTCCAATCAGTAACTCATATTTTCAATCATTTCTCTATTTATCTCTCTCCAATCATTACCCCATATTTCTCTCTCCACTTAAAAACCAAAACCCAAACCGAACAAGATCTGAATGTCTTGAGAGGAGTTGACTCCCATCAAGTATCTTAAGTCTTAAAATTATTGAAATATCGTTGTCATATCTTCATGTGAGGCAAGAATTTTCTATAGAAATTCTCAAAGAATATTAGTTTCCAACTTTTTACAAGCACAAATCATAACGACCCGATCCCGCCCTATACAATATTGTCCGTTCGTAACGACCCGATCTTGTCCTATACAATATTTTCCGTTTTGGCCGTCGAACCCCCCTTGGACTTACCAATAGTCACCCATCCTTAGATTGCTATAAGACAAGCACGCTTAACTGCACAGTTGTAAAGGGCTTTTAACGTCTACACAACTTTAAAAGACCTTGTACTTAATAGGGTCATGATCTATATATATAGTACCGAACTTTGCATTCACCAAGATGAGTTAGTCAAATAAATTGACTAATACACAGTTGCCACAAGTTGAAGAGGTCAAAAGTGTAAGACAGTCTGGAATGAGGGGAACACAATGCTTGTGAAGTGAAAATGGAAAGATTGTTGGCAAAGACTCAGAAAATTATACAGTATATTCTAAGTTAGGCAGGTTTCGTTGAGAAAAAAAAGTCCAAGGGAAGAGAAATTACATGCGAAAATTCAATAAAAAAAACTGCCTTACCCTCCCAATGTAACAAAGAAACATGCACAATCGTGACGTGAACACTGAAACGAACTGGGGACATCCAAACTCATACTTAACAAATTGCAATCAAAGTTGAAACCAAACAACTCCCCTTTCTTTCACTTGGGTAGGGATGAACCTAGGGAGGCGCCAGCCTCAAAAGTTTAAACAAGGATCCTACGTAAAACTGCAGATGAACTGAGTTGTTCGTGAAAAATGTTCAAATCTCGACTTAGTAAAAGTTCGTTCGAGTTCAATTCATCTACTAAATCAACCGAACCTAGATCATAATTTTAGGCTCGCTTAGCCGAGTTTCCCAAAATAATCCAATCTCCTAAAATTTGTAAACACATATTTCAAGATGGGTCATTTTCCTCACTTACATCAGCTTATTTTAGGAGTTTTAAGACTTCTTCTAAAAATGGGAAATTCACCCTAATTAATGAATTGAACTCGAACATGACAACATTCGACTCGATTAGGCTCGATCGTGAACGTGTAATATGTATATTTCATGAGAAAATTCATGTATATATAAACGTAAATATGCATAAATTATATAACTTGTGTATGTATAAATTTTAACCTATACATAATAAAGAATATCTAACTTGTACATTAATAAACTTGTACAATTACTATAAACTCAAATATGTACATGTTAGACAGGTATGACCGTATTTATGAAGATGATTAAAAGTTTATTTGCAGCTCTAGACTAGTATAAGACCTAAAATATGAGATTTTTTGGCTCGTGAATAAATTCGAGTACGAATTAAACCTATAAGCACTCAGCTCGTTAAATTTTCATGGAGGTTGAGATCGAGTTTGTTAATAACTTAGCTAATGAACTCAAACATTTGAAGCTCAACTCCGATATGATTTGTTTGCAGCCCTAATCGCATGTGACAATCTCTTAATTATGAAAATGTGGTCACCATAGTGATAATGTTAAATCAAATTTTAACTTTTTAAATTTAAGTTGGAGGGTAGGGGTGAGAATGATTTCGTATCAAAGTAAAAGTTGTTAAAAGTGATAATTTTTCTTAAACTACTTATCCCCCAGATATATATAGTAATTGTCATGGCTGAGAATTTGGTAGGAAGAGGTGAAGACAAAAGGGTTGGTGAACGGTCCAGAGTGTTAACCTAACCAGTTTTACTTCAAAGTTCAAATACTCTTTTCAACTAAAATTATTAAACGAATATTAATTTGACAAAAGTGAAACATAAACACAGGAAAACAATAAAAAAAAAAAAAAACCAAAACCAAAAAAACAAAATAAAATGTATGATCTGAATATCCCAGCTACATCCAGCTCGTCATTATTTCCAGTCACACGTGCACGCACACGTCAACATGTTGAATTTTTTATATATATCTACGTAATTCATGTAGGGAAGGAAAGGGAGCTGGGTTCCTCCAGGGAGTGCAAAACTGGGTTAATCCTGATCTCGAAAAAATTCATCTAATTATTGATATTGTGGAGCTCGACGAGTAAAAACCTTATGAAAAATTAAGTTTATCGGAGATCTCTAATTCAATGACCGATCGAAGTACATTGTTTCTAAAAAAAAAATATGCCAAATGTGAATTTGAGATTTTACTTTAATATAAATTTAATTCAACCATGTAGTTACCGATACTCGATATAGACTTGTTTTTTTAAGAGGTGTTCGAACTCTAAACATGAACGGTTATGGTCAAATTTTGGGCTCAGATCAATGAACCCATTAGAGCATCTCCATCAGTTTAGCTATCTCTATCTCCATTTTGGCAAGAAAAACTACATTTGGCTAGCCTCAAACACTTCCATCATCCAGCAGAATTGCCATTTCGAAGAAAAAAAAAACGACGTCAGTTGTTCTCTCACGTGCAATACACGCGCCACGAGTAGATCTGACTCGCCCACACGCGCGTCCGTTGACCGTCGCGTGCGGACTCCGGCAGAAGGATTTGCCGACGAATCTTACACCGTTGACATCGTCTCGACGATTCCTGCAATTCTCTGGTATCAAATCAATCTTAGAACAAATATTCTGTTGTAGTCATTTTTCCAGCGTGGAAGGAGAGAGAAAGACACTCTGGTAGCGAGCTCGCCTTCGATCGCCAAACCTCGCCGCCTGTGGCGAGGTACTGTAACTTTGATGGAAATGGCGAGGCCTCTGAATCTTCGTTTTCCGGTTTTGGGTCGCCAAAATGAGTTCGCCGGAGTTTTTGCTAGTCTGCTGGAGATGGTCTTATGGAGGGACAACAGGAGCTGTTGTGCATTGGGGCACAAGACGCCCTCCAAGGGGGTTGGAAGCGGGTACGGACAAAGATTTGGACACAATGTGTACTCCGACAACTTTGTCTCTTAGAATTTTAATTCCCGATGAAAATTACCCTTTCAACTAATTGAATGTTTACTTCACTGGGTGAGCCTATTGGGTATCACACGCTAATGGATCATCTAGTTTTATGGATCTTTTCTGCATATTATAATGTGAAAAAGGCTTCATATTCTTTAGCTGGCTGTTGCGTGGATGCAAAGGTCATAAGTTACTAGAAAACAAAACTTAGTTGGCACTGAAGTAAGAGGCCCAAAAAACTCCCCAAAAAAATAAACATCAGCCATAATACAACAATTTTGCTATGAGGCACGAAGGAGAGACCGAAATGACCTGGCAAAACATGGCGCCCACTAGACCTATACACTAATCCTACGTGGATGGGTGGGTTCCAGGCCAAAAAAGAGTTCAAAATTGCACCCAAATTTTGGGTTTCAGAAAAGCGGGAAATTGGAACCCCTGTTATCTTCTCTCACACTCCACCCTCTGTGATCACTCACACTCCACCCTCTGTGATCAGTACCACCGACCCTCTACCATTGCCCCGCCCTACTCTTTCTCCTCCCAAACCACCACCAATGGAAGACCGGACTCCACCACCACCACCGATGGACGATCAAACTCCACCACCACCAATGACAGACGATCGAATTCCGCCATTACCCCTGACGGACTCCACCACCATTGATGACCTCTTCTCTCAAAGGTTTTACTCTCTCACATCCTTCTCCTTATATCTGCAATTTCGGGTTTTGCATTGTTTTCTCTGTTCTCATTATTCATATCAAAAGATTTGAGCAACAAAACTTTGTTCAAAAAGCCTACCAAAATAGAACCCTCCTTGTCGATATGTTAAAAATCAGAAAGGTGAATGAAACCGTATTCATCTAATGAAACCCTATTCACTGGTGTTGCATGGATCCAATTTTCATTGTCTACTTGTTTTCCATTGGCGGTGGTTTGGCTGAATATTAGGGGAGGGTATTCCATTGGTGGTGTCGAAAAAATAGCCTACCAAAACAAAAAAACTCGCAAATGAATCAGTTGCAAATCGACAATGAAAATACCCTTATTAATGCTTAAAGGCTCATTTTATTATTTCGGACAAGTACCCTCAAACAAGTAGACAATGAAAATACCCTAGTTTGCGACTGATTCATTGTCGATTGCACCTTACTCTCAAATGAATTAGTTGCAAATCGACAATGAGCCCCAAATTTGCGACTGATGTACTGATTATTAGGTGGTCGTCGTACAACAACGAGAGGGGGGCAGCGACAGTGGTGGAGTGCCTGTGATGGAGGGTCTGTTATTTGGGAAGGGGGAGAGATACAGGGAGTGGGGATGAGAGAGAGAGAGAGAGAGACGAATGGTAGAGACTAAATGGGTCTCTGATTTGGATCCAAATTGGCGCTTTTTTTTGCCCCAAAGGGTGCAATTTTGATCATCTTCTATTGCTTCTTTCCACATTATAATGATCAAAGAGACCACAACAAGTATCTCATTGATAAACAATTCCAAAACAGTTTCATATTACCTAGAATGTTCTTCTTCTCTTTTTTTTTTTGCGTACTTGCACACCATTGTTTTTTCATTATGTTTTAATGCTATTTATTTGTTTTATGTGTTTGTAGAATCACTGATGTAGAGGTGGTTTTGGAACCTAAGGTTGGCACAATATTTGATTCTGAAAATGAAGCTCGGGAATGTTACGCTACTTATGCAAAAGCCAAAGGTTTCGGGGCGGTCACAAAAACCTCTAGGAAGCGTGAAGATGGGGTGAAGGCTTATATAACTTATGGTTGTCATCGGAGTAGAAAGCCCAGGACAACGGATTTGGATCCCATTAAATCCCAGCAAACAACAAAAGTTGATTGTAAAGCCGCTATGAATATCTCTTTGCAAGTTGACGGGAAATGGAAGCTGAATTCGATTGAATTGAATCATAACCATGAGTTGGACCCGGATAATGTGAGATACCCAAGATACCCAACAAAAGCACAACAGCAACCTCAGGTCCCTTACAATGTTGCACATAACACGAGAATACATGTAGTACTATATATCAAGCAAGAACAGAAAAAGGGGAAACACATTTAACAAATTGACAAGACATATGATATGAAGTAAGGCTTAAAGCATTTGCCGAGCCAAAAAAGGGCATAAACACAGACAGGCTAGCTCGAGTAAACATCACTAGAGAAATTCGCGATGATGAAAGAAAGAGAATATAACGAGCGAGCTATATTTGTAAATCTCGCATTAAAAATACATTGGAGCTCTGAAAAGTTCATACATGAGGATGGGCGTAAAGGCAGGTTAGCCCGAGTGACCGATCTATCTAAGTTTTAAAAATTTCTTATAAACACAATAATAATTTTTTAAGAATTTTATCACTATATAGGTTCGCCCGCTCAAGAAAATTTTAAAATATCTATTACCCACCCTACCCAAGAATTTTGAAATTTTTTTTTTGGAAATCTATTACCTTGCCTAGATCATAGGTCACGGGGTTAAAAACCAACTCAGAATTTTTCCCGTGATGGCACCAAGTTCCCAGCAACTTGATTCAGCCAACAAGTGTTTACACACACACACACACAAAGTATATGAACGTCTAGCAAGCAAACACACGTTTACGGGAACCATCCCAACCTTTTATTGCACCAACAATACAAGGAAACATTTTAGAGTGCTAGACAGAACATCCCTTTGCCTTAGACTCGAAAATGGAGTGCCTTAATAGGCTTACGATCAGGAAAACGAGATACAAGCATACAAGAGATCATGGTAACTGCCCATGATCTGCAGTTGACACCCCCAACTGCCCTAGGGTTGTGCTGGAATGCCTACAATCTGCCAGCACATAGAAGTAACTGCTTGGCTTTGTTGTCCACAGCATTGCTGGAAATAACTGCCCGTTGGTTCTGCTTGGGACACCTGTTCAAGCCTGCCAGCAACATGTGCTGAATGTAACCGCCGGTAACTGCTCGTTCTTATCCATGCCTTAGCCAAATTCGTCACTCTACCCCAGCTCAATGCCTTAGTCGAATTTCTGATTGTTTTGCCCCACAAGCTAGCTGCAACTCCATGCATCCATGCCACAATATGTCTTGGGCCTTCACGTGCAACCATCATAGCTTACTCAATAACGGGACTGTGTTGACATCGGCTAACACTTAGAATCACCTTGTCACGGCATGCCTCCTACTCATGCCTTGTCCTCGCTGTCTAACTTGGGTGCAAGGTGACACCCTAAGTCCAGCGTAGCACGCTTGAAAGATCAAGGTGCTAACAAACCATTTCAATATTTGTGGTATTTACACGTTGCAAATAAATGCTATCCCAAGGACTTCACCGAGCAAGAAAAGCTACATTTGAAGTTTCAGTTGCAAACTAATTATGAGCTTGATTTGTTGAAGTATTCGGAGTTTCATAATTTTAACCACAATTTCTGAGTTGTGCAAAGTATTGGCAGACAAGAAAGTCGATAAATTGATTCGTCTTGTTTTAACTTTACCGGTTTCTACAGGGACAACAAAGCGAACATTTTCAATAATGAAATGGTTAAAGACTAGACTACGGAACAGGATGGAGGACGATTTCCTTTCGAATTATATGCTCACTTACATTGAGAAAGACATTATTTGGCGCTTTGATATTGAGATACCATTATAAATACATTTTACATCATGAAAGAACGTCGAGCGCAGTTTTAGGTTCTTACTTTTAATTTGCATAGAGACGCCATGCTAGGTTCTACATTTTGCTTGTGATATACTACTATAAATGGATGGACTATAATAACACATGAATGTTATTGTTTTCAAGCAAGTCAATCATTTATCCCCTTGTCGATAAATTGATTAGCCTTGTTTTAACTTTACCGGTTTCTACAGCGACAACAAAGTGAGCATTTCAACAATGAAACAATTGAAGATTAGAATACGGAACAGGATGAAGGACGATTTCCTTTCGAATTATATGCTCCCTTACATTGAGACAGACATTACTTGGCATTTTGATGTTGATACCATTATAAATACATTTTACATAATTAAAGAACGTCGAGCGCAGTTTTAACTTCTTATTTTTAATTTGCACAGAGACGCCATGCTAGGCTCTACATTTTGCTTGTGATATACTACTATAAATGGATGGACTATAATAACGCATGAATGTTATTGTTTTCAATCATATTTTGTGATCTTATAGGTTGATCGTAACTCGATATGTGACGATTTTGTTGATAATACTTTTATTGGCTTGATTGATCGATGTTGTCTTTTGTATGTATTAAATTCTAGATGTTGTCTTGTTCGCCCAACCTACACTTGAATCATGCGTCTGTCCTGCTCGTATATATGAAAATGTTATAAACACTATTTGAGTTGAATCTGAGACATCCCACAACGCAACCAATAAAGAAGTACATTATATTTTAATGTGATCAAAGTTAGACCACAACTTTTCGAAAAGCATTTACCACATCATGTTTTCTTCTGTCTGCAAGAGAGAAAGAGAGAGGGGCAGCAGAGGGAGAGAGTTCTTTTGCTTAATGTTTTCTCATGTACTTCTTATTACAGAGACAGAGAGAGAAAAAGAGAGAGTTCTTTTGGTAAGAGCTCATAGGCCCACTTACAAAGACCTTAACTCATAAGCCCATTGTCTAGGCGGCCTAGCCCACCCCCTCTGTGCCCCTACCATGGGACTTGTACCCTAAACCTCCCCTCTACACATGCGTGCGCGCACACACAGAGAGAGAGAGCACATTATTTACTACATATTATGAAAGAGTCGGAATGCGTTATCTCGTCCAATTTGAGACAATAAATTCTAGACTTTTGAGACTCACGACATTATTTTTGCAATGCCGACCTCAAATCTTCTGATACAAATGAGCCCCAAAAGACTGGGATGATTTGGCTAGAGGTAGAAAGCTTCCACAAGTTGAACCTAGTCCTTAACAATATGTTGGTTTATTAAGCAAATAAGGACTTGTTTTTGTTCTCTTCTCTATATTTAGCTAGCTTCCAACATCCCTTTCGGTTCGAACTACAAGAAAGACGATGAAAGCCACTATTCATGTGAGAACATTTTCAAGAAAACGGAATTGAATGTGAAAAGATACAACACGAAATAAAGCACTAATATAATGTAGTATTAGGTCTTGTTCCAGAAATTGCAAGTGGACAGGGTTAATGCACAACAGCTGTTGTACACGATCCAAATCGTTGAAAACGGTTGTGGACGGCCCAGATCCTATACAACTTGGCTTTTTTTAAGTTTTTCATAAATTGGCTTAAGTTGACCTAAGTCAAAAACTGTATTGTGCGAAACTAAGTTTTTAGATGGAGAAAAAGAAAGTTATCTAGTGCGGTCATCTACAAGTAGATGGAGAAAAATAAAATTTTCTCACACATGCAAGTATGCAATGTACAAAGGTCAGGTTTGTCTCTAAACGCGTTCAAGTGAGATTATCTCAGGGTCATTGGCCTCCACAGGGGCTCGAATGTAACTAGGATAATTCTGGCATATTACTTATTATCCTTTTTTAATGTTCAAGATTTGTCTCTCCACTTCTGGCAAATTCTTAAGCCATATTTATTTTTAATGAATCTTCACTGTGATTTTCATTCCGTTGGCTTCATCCTAATTAATTTGAAAAAGGCCATACTTTTCTTTACTTTAAAGAAATACTACCTGTATTTTACTACGTAACTTATACCACAATACCATCACAACCATCAAATTACACAAACAGGACCCCAATCAATCACATAAAAATAACTAAGATAAAAGACCCAAAAATACTACTTCTATCTTTCTATCCAATGGGTATGTTTTAACTTTTAATATGGACCCATCTCTCTTAATTTGTTTGGCGTAAAAATTGAACTATGTAATTGCATTTTTTTTTGGGGGGTGAAGAGCTAGAAAAATATTATTAAATCAAAAAACAACGGCCAAAAAACCGGGTACACGAAAAAACCGCCGGCCACAAAACTACCTACAAAGAAAAACAACAAAAAGAATACAAAAAAAGGACAGAAAATAAGGATGTCGGACCATGTCGCCGGAGCTGTCATCCACCATCGCTGCCACCATCGTCGTCATCAGGAGCCCAGATTTGGAAACCCAGATCCGGCCCTCCTATCCAAAAATCGGGCGTGGTCACCCATACCGGAACAGAGAGGAACGTCCGCCACGAAGAGTCTCTGAACATGAAAGAAGCTTAGTCATAGAGGAGATCAGGGAGTCAGAACGAAGATGGGGTGGATGGGTGGAAGGGGTGCGGAGGGGGAAGGGGGTGGATCGGCCGCCAAGGCTGAGCCGCCGTCCATATCACTCGTTCTCACTCTCTCTCTCTCTCTCGAATTTCCTCTCAGTTATGCATAGAATATTACAATTTAATTGCTTAACAAATACGGTTGTGGGACCATCTTAGAGTAGAAATCTGTGCTTGTATTTTGAGTATAATTACAGGATTGTAATCCTGGATAAAACCCTTTTTTTAATTTCTCTTTTTTATGTTTTGGGGTGTCATTTACTTTTTGCCTTTTCCCCCATGCCTGAAGAATGAGGGGCCAACGGCCACCCCCTTTTCTCATGCTTCGAATTGAATTAAGAGTAAGGGTGGATGAGTTGGCGCTTTCTGATTGTGATATCACAAGTGTCATCTCAAAAATAAAATTGAGGTAAAGTAAATTAATGGTACCAACTTAATTTGTCCTTAGGTGTCGGCTGATATTTACGTGTCGGTTGATATTTTATTACTCCTGCATTTTACCAATACGTGTGTTCAGACCGGCTCACTTGTACCTCGATTAATTTTTGAAAAATAGCAGGACTCAATTAAATGACCCCACTTATATTGGGTTATACTAATCTGCATCTGTACGAGTGATTTAGTCCCGGTAATACAAATAAAAGTCATATTTAAGTGAAGAAATCGATAATGGAAAGAAAAATTAAATTTTACGTGAAAATTTTTACGTGTTCTTTAAGTCGGGTTTCACATTTGGTTTCGAACACAAAACCTTAGAAGGAGCAAAACTTTATGTCCCGGGTTTCGAGCACCAATCACATCAACCATCGGGCTTTCCATAGTTTATATATATGTCAAGTATGAATGTTGGTGCTCTTTAGTCTTATCCCTGTGATCTGCCTTATTTCCTCTCTCTCTCTCTCTCCTCCCCCCCCCCCCCCCCCCCCCCCCCCCGAGTACACACCTTCATTGAGCTGAATTGGGTAGTGTACATTAATATATACTATTGGGGTTTGCGTTCCTTAGTTGTTTGGAGTTATGGGGAGACAACCTTGCTGTGATAAAATAGGATTGAAGAAAGGGCCATGGACAGCTGAAGAAGACAAGAAGCTCATAAACTTCATCCTCAACAATGGCCAATGCTGCTGGAGAGCTCTCCCTAAACTTGCAGGTCTCCCCCCATCATTTTCCAAACTTCCTCTACGTATCAACACTTCTTCTTAATTTGTGCAAGAGACACAAAACATTTTTCTTATGTTAAAATACATTTTTGCATAATCTTTTTTCGATATTGTTTATAAGAGAGTTTTTGAGAAATCCTTTTTTTTTTTTTTTAAACCGAGTGTCCCGGCTCGCTTATGTACATTACTCTTTTGGGGCTTTAAAGTTAACGATTATGTAATTCTCCATTTATGATGAAATTAACAGTTCTGTTTTTTTAAAATTATTCTGAAGAACTAATTCTGAAAACCGCCACCAAACAGACACAGGATCCGAGGAATTTTGTTTCTTCCTTGGACTTGAAAGCTCAATTTGCAATTAGAATTTTATGTAATGTATTCTCTTTAATGGGGATTTAATTAAAGTTTTCTGGGAAAGTTGCCTATTTTTTATAACACTTACGTAAGGCACACATTTCAAAAGGTTCCTCGAAGATACTTTTAAGAAACTTGTAATGATTATTGATAGAGTCAAATAGAACATTGCAAGCTTTAATGAAGAAGGAAAGAAAAATAAGTTATCTTCTTACTTTTCTTTTATTTTCTTTATATATACGCATGTGTATATACATACTGTATATATTATGTTGAACTTTAAAGTTTTAGTATTTTTTGTTGGTTTTCATTTTATTTTTTTACTTTTTTATCAGAAGCCCATAATAGCATTAAAGAAAAGCCATCTGAAGAGTTGCATTTGTTGGTTTTCATTAATTGGGTTAATGCATTTGCAGGATTGCTAAGGTGTGGGAAGAGTTGCAGGTTGAGATGGACAAACTATCTTAGGCCTGATGTGAAAAGGGGTCTCTTATCAGATCATGAAGAGAAGATGGTTATTGATCTCCATGCTCAACTTGGCAACAGGTTTGTGATCTCTCATCTCTTCCAATCATTTCCATTTTTTTTCCCTTCGACGGTCAGAGTGTCCGAACCTACTGACGAGCACCAGCATTTCCATTTACTAATCTCTGATTTCTTTTTGTTGGATTGGTTTTTGCAGATGGTCCAAGATTGCTTCACATCTCCCTGGAAGGACCGATAACGAGATCAAGAACCACTGGAACACCCACATCAAGAAAAAGTTAAAAAAGATGGGAATTGATCCTCTTACTCACAAACCACTCCCCAGTACCCCAACTGAAAATCAACCTCAACAAGATCAACAAAAATTGGCAGCAGAAACCTTAGTTCATCAGCCACTCACTACTAATGATGCCAAAAAGGAAAACAAAAGCATGGAAAAAGGTTCAATTGAGTGCCCAATGGAGTTAGTCACTAATGGGTTTTGCACAGATGAAGTGCCACTAATTGAACCCCATGAGATTAATCTGGTACCCAATTCTTGTGTTCCTTCATCATCGTCTTCTTCAACAACAGTGACCACTTCTTCTTCTTCTTCCATTTCCTCTGTCTCCATTAATGGTGGGAATTCAAACAATTTGCTTCAAGATTTGGAGATACTACCGAATTTTGACTGGCAATTTGACTTGGGTTTCTGGGATGATGATGATGGTTTCAGCAGTAATTTGGATTTGCTCATTAATGGTGACAGTGATGGGAATGTAATTGCTACTGACACTCCTCTTTCGATGGTGGGTTTTGATCAAGATTCTTGGAAAGTACTTGAGCTCTTATGATTTGGGAAATTTCTTGTGAGGGGTTTCTTTGTAAGTGTATACAGTTAATAAAAGTCAAGAAGGTGAGCAAAAAGGCCCATCGTTGTAATTTTCTTTTTTTTTTTTTGGTGCGATAAACAATTAATGTAAAGTTAAATGATGGCACGAAATTATTGTGCTAAAATGGATTATATAGCATGCATTCTCTATACACGAATATATGATCTTTTTTATTCTTATGCGCAACTATCTCAAAAGACGTAGACCACGAGTTCAATTTTTTGGAGCGCTTCATGATTCACGATCAAGCTCCTAACACAACATCATTTCGATAGAAAAACACGCAAACAAACTTACAACTGGAATCTGGACAGTTAGCCCCACGGTTATTTGTACTTAAGTTGTGGCTCCTCAAAAAAAAAAAAAAAAAAATTGATACCCATATTAATGGTTTGGCCTGGTTCGGAATAAATTAACTAATTAAGTAGATTCTTCTAATCTTTTAACACCCAAAAAAAAAAAAAAAAACTACAATAGGGAGTCAGGCCTTGCCAAATCTCCAAAGCCTTTTTTTTTTTTAATAGGCATCCAATCCAATGAAATAACTAATCTGGAAAATATATTCGACCATTTAGCAGTGGGAGGACCTGGGGGAGATGCTGCGTAGTGTGCTGTGCACCTACGGCGTACTCGCGCCGGTATCGCTCCAATGATCGTTAACATTCACCGAGTAGAGTTTATCGAGTACTACAAGTGGACCAAAAATCAACTTGATCAGATATCGTTAAGTGTGTTATCAGAACACAAATACCTTGAAAAGATATGGAATACAAATGGACACAAACATTGGATCGAACCCATTCTTTTTCAAGTTATTTGTATTCCGATGAGGCACTTAACGATGTCCGATCGAGTTAATTTTTGATACACTTGTAGTACTCGACGAGCTCTACACGATAAACGTCTCCAATAGCCGAAAAGATACCAGCGAGAGGTCCAATTAAAGTTGAAGTAAATCTCCATATAAACAGGCCAAACATAGAAATTGGACTTCATAGGGTTGCTATTTCTTTTTTTCTTTTTTTATAACAAAGTGTCCAGACTAGCTTTTGCGCAGCTCGACTAATCTTGGGAGACCAATCCTATCGTCCATAGGGATGTTGTGTTTCTTGAACTATATTAAGAAGAGAATCCTTCAAAGAGGACCAATTAAATGCTAGAAATGATATGCGTACACCACATGTGCACCCTAAATGTACATCACCTTGAGGTGGCAAATGAAAAGATGCCCAATGTGGGGCTCACCCAAAAAATGGGTTTCTCCTCCTTTGCCACCTCAGGGTGGTGTGCATTTGGAGTGCACATGTGGTGTACCCATAGCATTGTTGATTAAATGCTTACTCCCTTCATCTCAAATTGCTGGTCTCTTTTTCTATTTTGGGATGTTTCAAAAGGCATGTCCATTTCAAAAGTCAAACAAACAGATTTTGAGATTATTCTTGTTTAGCCCTTTCTTTTCTACCTTCTGGTTACTTCAATTTGCAACAGCATTAAAAGCTAAACTACATTGAGATTATCAACTAAACTTTTTTAGGTTAAACGCCTAATCAATTTTGGTTATAGCGCCTTATTTTTAAGAGAAAACTTTCGAGGCAACTGAACCAATTTAGGTTATCCGCCTAATCAATTTTGGTCAAAATCAATTTCATGCCAAAATTTTAGGAGAAACTCTCTCTCAATTTTTAACATTTTTATGGCCCTAACTTTTAGAGCATCCATATCACGGTTAAATATGGAGAGTACACCACCCTAAGGTGGCAAATGAAAAGAAGCCCAATGTGGGGCTCACCCAAAAAATGGGTCTCTCCTCCTTTGCCACCTCAGGGTGGTGTGCGTTTGGAGTGCACATGTGGTGTACCCATAGCATTGTTGATTAAATGCTTACTCCCTTCATCTCAAATTGCTGGTCTCTTTTTTTATTTTGGGATGTTTCAAAATGCATGTCCATTTCAAAAGTCAAACAAACAGATTTTGAGATTATTCTTGTTTAGCCCTTTCTTTTCTACCTTATGGTTACTTCAATTTGCAACAGCATTAAAAACTAAACTACATTGAGATTATCAACTAAACTTTTTTAGGTTATCTGCCTAATCAATTTTGGTTATAGCGCCTTATTTTTAAGAGAAAACTTTCGAGGCAACTGAACCAATTTAGGTTATCCGCCTAATCAATTTTGGTCAAAATCAATTTCATGCCAAAATTTTAGGAGAAACTCTCTCTCAATTTTTAACATTTTTATGGCCTAACTTTTAGAGCATCCTTATCAGGCTTAACAAACCCACTTGCAAGTTAAATATGGAGAGTACACACTGGAAAACATGAATTAGACTTAACAAATGTTTTGCAAATTTGTAAAATTTGTAGCTTTGCTACAGTGGCGTCTCATTTTTGTTAACTCACTGTTCACGCCCTATATTCTCTCTCTCTCCCTCGGTTCTGTCCCCAGCCTCCCCCTCACTGACTTTTCAACTCTTCTCTCTCTCTCTCTCTCTCTCTCTCTCTCTCCATCACTCTCACATTTTAATTACTCCAGTAATTTTTTATAGAATAAAAAATGGTGGCACATCTCCTAGCGTGGGAGAACTACTTTTTTTAGGAAAACATTTTTTTTTATTAGACTTGAGGGAATAGTAAAGTTTGGATAAAGAGTCTGATTTTGGAAATTTTTGGATAGTGACTTGCTAAATTTGTAAAAGGTGTTTTTAAAATTAAATTTGGTGTAAAATTTGGTACTTCTGATAAGGATGCCCTTGGGAGAGAATTTTAGCAGCAACGAAACCAATTTTGATTATCAACCTATTCAGTTTTGGACAAATTCAATTTCATGCCAAATCTTTAGGGGCAACTTTCTCTCTCAATTTTTAAAACTTGATATAGCCTCTAATTTTATAGGGGGATCACTGTTTCAGTGGTATTCTGTGAGCAGCCACTTTGTGCATTTATTGCCAAAGGTTAGGTCTGTCTCCAATCCATCTGTTTCAGTGGTATTCTGGGAGCAGCCACTTTGTGCATTTATTGCCAAAGGTTAGGTCTGTCTCCTATCCTTCCCCCGCCCATACCCCCAATTATTGGGGATTAAATGGGTTATGTTATTGTTGTTGATATAGCCTCTAATTTTTAATAGTAAATTTTGGCGGCAACTCACCAAAATTTGCAGGCTATTAAGATGCTCTCTCTCAAATTCTTTTTCAGTTTCATTAACAAAAACTAATTTACATTTATGGCAGCAACTAATTCAACTTGTTAAACCATAAACGAGGAGCAGTTTGGGAAAGTCAATACAAATTAGCAATATGGAATGCTTTTACTCTTTGGGAATGCGTTAATTGAATTTGCAATTACCACACCCAGTTACAAGTATATATAAATCGAATAGAAGTCCACCATCATATGCATAGAAGTTGGACCACATGACACAATTTTCTTTTTGTATTGCTAATTAATTGTGTTGTTATAATTAAGTAGTATTAGTTGACAACTTGGCCTTATGAATTTCTCGTGGTGGTTGATTATATAAATTATTTAGTTGAGATTGAAAATTTTCGTACGATTGATTCGTAAGGACAATAGCCCATTGGTCCAAATATTAAACTGTGAATTTCAGGGTTGGGAAAAAGAGAGAGAGAGAGAGAGAGAATACTGTGGGCAAGGAAGCCAACTAATCATTGATTTTGAAACAATTTCATTCAAAATTTCAATGACTAGTTATGAGAATATATCATGTTGAAAAATATTATTTGGTGAATAACATATTGCAAAGAGTTGACTACTATTTCTTATGTTTTCATTTCATGCTTGCATGAAACTATTTCTTATGTTGCTAGTAACAACGATGCCCTTGCTACCGCTAAAAAGCGAACCGAACTGTTCATTAACAAACTAAGCTTTGCTTGTTAAAATCTCGTTTGAGCTCGACTTTGATAATTAGTTAAAGCCAAAACTATAACCTCAGTACTGGAGCCGAGCATGAATAGGTTCTTGAAAATAATTAGTATATGAAATGAGTTAATCAAAACTTTTAATTTACATAGATAGTAAATATGCCCACTGGTTTAATTACATTGCTATCTTTTATTTTTGTTGTTTTTGTGGATTTAACCTACACGTGATTTAGACTTTTGAGCTCATGCTCTAAGTCTCGAGTTGAGTTTGATTTCAGAATATTAACTCTGTTCGGCTTGTTCGCAACCTAAGTATTACTGTGTCAAATATCTATCTTACAAGCATCGATCAAATTAAATCGTTTGCTTCATATTTTAACATTATTCCATTTCACCAGCTAATTATTGACTTGTCATGACATTAAAAATGGCAACAGCTTGATAAGAATTTTTCAACGCGTAAATGAACATGAGAGTCAATCTTTTAAACATTAAAATTTGTGGTTGGTTTCTTTTCTTCTTTTAGATAAACGTGTGGTGGTTGGTTTCTTGCAAACTCATCCCAGCAGTTATATTCTTCAACAGCTACGACACACGTGTATATATCGGTTGTGTTTGATTAGATAGTTTAGTTTAGTTTTGATGATGTCATTAGGTGTAATGAGTGAAGAGAGATAGAAAGAGAGAAATGAGAGAAATGATGATGTCATCAAAACTAAAACTTAAACTAAACTGGAAAATGAACAGGGCCATCAAAATGTAAGATGAGAGTAACAGTGACATGGGTCCAACCACACAATAAAAATCAGACGGGGTTGCTGTCGTGCAACTTGTGCACAGAAGTTGTTGCGCACGATTTGGGTCGTCCATTATTTGGATGGACGACAATGGACGACCCAGATTTCAAACAAAACAGGAGAACTCTTCACGCGAATAATTTGTTTTCAATCCGAACTGTTGAAAACACTTGTAGACGGCCTAAATAGTGCACAACAGCTGTTGTGCACGCCTGTGCACAACATCAACCCCTGATAGTAAAAAATCGACGCGTCTATGGGTACACCACCTCATGTGTATCCCAAATGTATACCATCAAATCTTAACCGTTCAAAAACATTTTTTGACATTCCGGATTTGAAATGCTTTATTACTGGTAGTAGAGCACTTTGACCGGTAATAGAGCATTTCAAATTCAAAACGTCGAAAAAAGATTTTGAATGATCGGGATTTGATAGTGTACAATTAGGGTACACATGGTGGTGTACCCATGGTGTTTTCCTATGGGATAATGTGAATAGGGATGTGTCCTCCAACAACTGCCTCAAATACTGTACTGGTTCAATGCTTAAATAATTAATGAACCTAACAAAATTGCCCAAAAGTCTACGGCCAATTTACTAGTAATATATGGCACTCATATATCATTATATCCCAAAAATTAATTCTAATTCCCTATATTTCAATATGAGATGAGATGAAATACGTAGCAAATAACATCTTTGTATTGGGGCTATGTTATATATGAAGCAAATTTTACGACCGCGTTTATCATTCCCAAATTCAAGTATTTTTGTCTTCCTAAATTGTCAAGAGTTATGTACGGGGCCTTGGCCTTTCCAGGGTTGTAGTCCTTAATCGCGGCCGTCCTAAAGTGTTTTCAATAGTATGAGTTTATAGACGATTTTTGACCGGTAAAAATTGTTCTTACAGATCAAAAATCGTCTACAAATCTAGACTATTAATTGCCAAGTTGGACAGTTATGATGCGAGCTACAACGCTGTAGCGCTACAGAATCCCCGGATTCCCAGCATTTCTAGCTTCCCTAAAAGTTGAAAATTAGCTAGATAATCTTTTTTTCTTTTTTTGCATCGTGGTTGTTCCACTGACCAAGTCAAATTTACAAGCTCACTCTTAAAACAATACCAAAGGGTAAAAAGATATAGTGAGAGGACTTCTAATGCAAAGTTTTTTTTTTTTTTGTGTGTGTGTGTGTACCGTGGTTCTTCCACCGGCTAGCTCAAAATTAAACTCTCCCTTAAAACCATACCAAATGGCAAAGGAATGGAGGACTTCTAATCCAAAGCAACTAGCTAACTCAAATAATTTACAAACTCACCCTTAAAACCATACCAAATGGCAAAGGAATAGAGGACTTCTAATCCAAAGTTTTTTCGTTTATCGTGGTGGTTCCATCGGCCAGCTCGAATTTTCAAACTCATCCTTTAAAACCATACCAAGTGGCAAAGGAATAGAGGACTTCTAATCCAAAGTTTTTTCGTTTACTGTGGTAGTTCCACCGGCCATCTCGAATTTTCAAGCTCACCCTTTAAAACCATATATACCAAAGTGGTATGGGCAAAGAGATAGAAGACTTCTAATCCAAAGTCTCAAAATCAAATATCAAATAATTATTTACCAAAAAAAAAAATCAAATAATCTATTGTTTGACCAGTGGAAATGCACATCAATTTGACGGCTTTAATGCTTATCCAAAGGGCAATTATCTTATTCAAACATGAAACATTCCCCCATGTCAAGCTGGTGACCTTAGCAGTCATTTAAGGGCAGTGTGACCTTGTTTACAGCAGCAATTGAGGACACCTATATTGTCTCTTCCCTAACCCTTACTTTTGTTTCTAAAAACAGATTTTACAAAATGATTTGCAGAAAAATATACTTTACGTATTTTAATTTTTGGAAAACACAAATATTTTTAGAAAAACATTAAGAGAGGATGTCTAGAAAAAATTTCTCAAGGAGGCATAGAATAGGGGAGCCGATAACTCCACGAACGTTTTTTTTTACTGCCACGACAAAAAAGTCACTTGGTCTGTGTGAGCATTTAATAGTCATGACAGAAAAAGGAAATGTTTGTGGCGTTATCGGCTTATTGCCTTCTTGTAGGAGAGTGTTCTTTTATTCTCTCTAAAAACGACTTTTTAAATGATTTTGAAAACAACAAAGGGATAACCAATGGATATTGATTGACTTTTAGATGATGCCAAATTGCGAGAAAGTCTGTGAAATCCATTTAAAAAATGGGTAAAATGAGTTCATTGCAGCTATATTGATTGGCCATATATGTATTTCTTACGCGTTTTAATGAGCATCAAACCTTACGTAATTAATGGAATTTTTTACTCATCAAATGCTTGTCAACCTTGCGTAGATTGACTTTTTAATGAAGCCAAATTAGTTGGTTTTTTCCACTGTGAAGACAGCTCATTTCTACCAACTAAATGAACTAAATGATATTTTTAATAGAAACGAGTTGTCTTTTGGTATTACGGTGAAACAAAAAAATTATTGGAAACTCAAATTCGGAAGCAATTAAATTTGTCATGCTCATATTTTTTAATTATTTTCTAAATTTTATAAAAAAAAATTTGAAAGGTCTACAAAAAAAGAACAAATTAATGTACTACAAAATAGGAAATAGGAGTGGAAGCGCTGCCTCCGGCCCCTATATAGCTCCTCCAGGACCGCCACTGCTTACTCGGAGTAGTACTTTTTTATCTATCTCCAAATTATATGGTGTCGCCATCCTAACAAATTTGCCCAGGAAAAAACTTTTTAAGTAGGGCAAGAAGTGTTGCGTTGCTTGAAAAAAGGGGAGCCCTATTTATAAGATGTGATTTTTTTTACCATCATGAACTTTACGGGAAAGTGTTCCAAACATATATTGGAAAGAAAATGACACTTAGGCTTTGTTTGGAACTTGTAGAAAATGAGAGAAAGGAAAAGAAAATAAATAAGAAGAAAAGTGTGAGAAAAATAAGGAGAAAATTTAATTATTCCTAACACTCTATTTGCTCATTTTCTCTTCTTTTTCCTCTCAAACCAAACAAATGAGAGAAATTTTTTTAAACTTTCCCTTCTTCCCCTTTCTTTTCTTTATGTTCCAAACCAAGCCTTAAGCCTTGCAATAGATGTTTTCCTCGTTTTAATTGGGCTACCGCTAGTAGTTGGTGAGATTGAGCCCCAAGATTAATCAAGATACGTAGTAGCTAAGCATAGACACCTGAGTTATATAAAAAAAAAAATACATCATGTGTACATGCTTGTAAACTTGAAGCGTCATCACAAATTAGCCAGTTAACTAAAAACCTTTTTTTTTTTTTGAACCATAAACATAAAGATATATTAAACCGATACAAAGTTACATAACTAAAAACCTTTGTTTTTGATAGGGAGAGAGGGAGGGAGGGAGAGAGAGAGAGTGTGTGTGTTAGAACTTGTGGCCCATATAGATAGGTACCAAGAAATTCAAGAAGAGAGGCTAGATGCAGAGCGAAGACAAACCTTTGTAAACCCTGTTATAGTTGATCAATAGTACTAACAAATACTCGCTTTCGCTCCTGTGGATGTACCCAATTTTAGAAAACCATGAAAAATCTGTGTATTGATTTCTTTATTATTTTCATAATTTTATATTCTGTGTGTGTGGTGTTTACGCTAACCGAGAAAAAGAGAGCGTACAAAATTCAAAGAGTGTTGGAAAAGTGCAACTTATGTGACCTTCAAACTTCCCACTTCCCAAGTGTGAAAAATGCGACCTTATTTTCCACTCCCACTTTTTCTTTTTGACTATACAATTCAATGGGCAATGATTTTTACGGTACTCTGCTTTTTCATATCAAGGAATTGATATTCGCAGTCCATTTCTCTTTATTGGAATTCCGTTTTTTGTTTTTATTAAAAAAGTGCAAGGATAATTTTACTTAATAAAGACAAAAAAATAAAGTGTCAATATCACTTCCCTTTCATAAATGCACTCAAAAATTGTCCTTTAATGCTTAAAATTACGGGGGTATTCCACTAACAAAAAATAATGTTTTTTCAAAAATCAAGATAGGTTATTCTCTCACAATACATCACATAAAAAGCCGTAAAAGTCAATTTATTTAAAAAACTCTCTTAGTGGAACACCCCTACATAAATGACAAATTTTGAAGTGTTTTTGTAAGAAGGTAGAATGCAAAAATTATTTTCCCAACTCTTTTGTGATTCTTTCAACATGACCAGAAATACTGGGAAAAAAATAAACACAGCTTGTCTACAAAAGTGGGCTGAGCCGTCTTTATGCTCTATGAACTCATTATGTGTCTCTGTTTGATTATTTGAGTTGTTTTATTATTTAAATTTTACATCTATAACATTACTATTGAACAGGATTCAGGATTGCTCTAGGGCAACCGTTGAAAACACATCCAACGGTTTACATGGTACCCTATAGAGACGTGCCCTGCAGTACTCCGTTTCCCATTAAATCTATGTTTCGATAAATGTAACCCCCCTTAATTCTATCAAATTTGTCCTGCAAAAATCAACTATATATCTTTAACATTGTATCTTTTTTCAGGACGTGATAAAATCATGCCACATAAGGTGAGAATAAATGCAACATAATGAGAATCCCGGTGCATATATTAGGGGGGTACATGGTCCGGTTTGGACCGGTTTTATAGAAATTCGGGGACCAAACCATATCTAACGATTCCAAAAAATTGAGAACCATAACCAGACCGTTACACATATAGAACCAAACCATTAGACCGATCCAGTTCGGTTCGGTTTCCGGTTCTAAACCATGTTAGCATTCAAAAATTGCCCAAAAAAACAGTCGACAAAATTATGTAATTTCTTCGTAAAACTACTACCACTAAACCAACCCACAAATAAATTAAGAACTCCAACAATAACTAAAACAACTATTAGAGTACTCTCGTATATCATTATTGATATAAATGGCAAATGCAACGCTAAAACTTAAAGCTAGCAAAATTATCAAGTGTGTGTGGGTATATATGAGTGTATATATTATATTATATTATATTATATTATATTATATTATATTATATTATATTATATTATATTATATTTTACTTATATATATGGACCGGTTCGGTTCAAACCACGGTTCCTAATTATGAAACCAGGGACCAAACCAAAATATCCGGTTCTCATTTTTTTAGAACCAGAACCAATCCATTTAACCATAGAACCAATCCAAATAGGCCGGTTTGGTCCGGTCGGTCCGATTTCACGGTTTTTTTCGATTTTCTTGTACACCCCTTAGCATATATCAGATATTTGTGTTTTTTTTTTTTTTTAATGCAAGGTATCCCAAGCCAACATGCTTGTACCTAAAACTAAACCCTAAAGCCCCTCCCACAGCCGTCACACGCTTACATGCATGAGGTGAGATGGCTCCAAGAGTTGTTCGCGAGGGAATAACTTGAGATCTTAAGACAGAGCAAAACCCTAAATCTCAAGCCAAGACCACTTGGCCAACCCTTTGTGGTTAATATAAGTTTGTTCTTCATAGAATTTTTTTTTCCTCGGCAAAAGTTAATAGTTCTAGCTGTAGTTAGTGGAGTTTGAACCACAGTCAAACCCTAGTTGTTTGTTCGGTACATTTTCATATATGTTGCTCACTTTTTACAATTTTTATTTGCTTCTAATAGACATCGGATTTGAGTTGAAAAATGAACCGGAACGAGTGAACAGTTTCTTCTTCAAGTTTGATTTACGAACTTAACGACTTTTAAAAATATGTTCAAGCTTGGCTTGTTACGAGGTGAGCAAGCCTCAACATGCTATAATCGAGCCAATCGCAAACCAATCTCAAATAGCTTGAATTTTTAAGCATCATAAGTAAAATTTAACAAGTTTGAAAAAATGTCCAAACTTAATTTGTTTATATAACAACTAATCTCACTATAACTTTTAACGAGGGAACACGAGATTCAACTCGAGTGATTTGGTTAGTTTATCAGCTCTACATTGGGGATATCTGCTACCTTCCAGTGGTTGTTAGCATTTTCTCACAAGAGGAAAAAATTAATGGGCGTTATATATTCTATTACAAGGGGCAGGAGGAAATAGGAGTCGATCCCGGGATGCAGTGTTGAGCATCCAAGAACTTTACCGCATGAACTAGCTACCACTTGCCATGATATCATGCTTAGATTGGTGTAATTGTATGCTTACGATTTACGACTAGAATAATTAATTTCCTAAAAGAAGATGTACATGTCTTTTTGTAATTCATTCGATATTTAAAAAGAAGGGAAAAAAAGTATATAGTATACACAAATGGCATCATAATAAAAGCGAAGTCGGTTGCATTAGTATAATAGACTGTAATCATAAACAAATTAGTTATAAAAGAGTATGAGAGTGCACAATTCTCAATTGCTAAAATGGGGAAAAGGACCCTTTACAATCATTTCTTCCACACAAAAAAACATAGTCTTAGACAAGTACTGGAGAAAAAGAAAGGGTAGTGGAAGAGTGACATAGAATGGGAGGATAGCATGACCTATTGAATGATCAAATTTGGTATGTTTGTCTATTGAAAGATAGAGATTAGCAAATCCTATGAAAAAAGTTAAAACACACAAAAGTGCGCAACCACTTGCATATGCACTTTTTTTTTCTTTTTGAATTGAAAAAAATGGGAGCGGGCAACCAGCATAGTAACCCCCATGGGCGTGAAGATAGGGGATCCTGACCTGCCAGTGGAATGTCCGGTTTGAGCCATAGCTACTGTCCATAAGGACAAACCATCACCATGACACCACTTAGGTACAAGTGGGCATAAGTGTGTACCCCACAATCCCTTATTCCCTTACCACTGGCAAGAGACTCAAAACCGAGTATCCCCTAGGAGTATAAGGCAAGATGCCCACCAAGCTACCACCGTTGGTGGTACTTGCATATACACTTACCATGGGCCATAAGTTGGTATAATTAATGGTTTGGATTGCACGTCAACTCTTACCAGTAAGATTTTTGAACGAATTCAAATAATTAATTGTAGCAAATAGATGGTCCAGATTTGAATTATCATGTCTAGTCCAAAACTTAACAGCAGTGGCGGATATAAAATGTAAAAAAGTATATGCATAGACTATTTTAAAAAATGAAAAAAAAAAATGAGAAAGATCATTTCATTACCAAACAAAACGATTACAACGGACTCAAAAGATCCGGAATATAAAAAACAGAAATACACAACAAAACAAAACAAAAAAGACAACGTTGAGGACAGACCCTCATCAAACACACTCGTGAAAAAAGGTGGTGTGACCACGTCTACACCTTATGAATAGAGCAAGGTGGCAGAGGACAATGTATTATGGTGGTGGCAATGGTTTCAATGGGGCGGCGTGTCGGTGTCCCCTCTATTCGCCCTTCAGTGGATTTTGGGTCACCCCTCTCTCTCTCTCTCTCTCGCTCTAATCTGGCATCACATCCTAAATAATGAGTAGATAAACAGTAGTATAATGAGTTTGTCTCCTCCCTACACTGAAGTACACCACCACCCAATGGAATACTAACAATACAACAACTACCACTCAAAATCCAAACTAACCAGTGATGGAGGGACAATTCACCATATTTTCGTAATGCTTTTGGGTCTGCTCAATGGACAAAGCACATAAAAAAGACAGTCCTTTTGCGGAAATTTGTTTAGTCGTAACCAAGTATTTAGTAATCAAGTAAGATGATGCAAGCCTCACATAAGATTAAGGTAAGCTTGAGCTTTTGCTTTGTTTACCCATTTTTAGACATCCAGTACTGTCATTTCCCTCTAAAGTTTTTGTTATTACAGTCATTTCAATGCGCCAAGTTAGTGAGGTAACTTACTACACAAGGTTGTAGTAAGCCCCATCCAGCCATCCATCTCGGCACCGACAGCCCGTTATTTAATTCAAATTTCAAATGATCCGAGTTGTTCATTGTTTGGATTAAAATCTGAGCGTTCATTACCGAGATGGACGGCCGCGAGCAGGTGAGAGACACGCACCCTACCCATCGCTGGTACCCAGCTCTAATACCATGTTACATGGTCTTGGGTAGAACTCAACCTCAAAAGCTAGCTCATGAGGTGAGGGTGCCCTCATGCTTATATATTCATATTACTTTGGTACCCAGGCGATGTGAGACTTCGCTTCACACTCACTACAACCCTATAGTGAGCCCAGCCCTACTACAGGGACCCGTGTGTATGGATGAGGGAGGTTGGGACCGTGCTCAGACAAATGAACAAATTAAGGACAAATGAACAAATTAAGGTCTTAGACTTCATGGTGAAGATACACGAACATTGAATGAGATTACTTCTATTCATAATGATTCTAGTGCATGATTCATTACCGTCATTTTTTCTCATTTAGAGTTTTTCCATGTAAACCCTGTGCCTCGTGTGATTGTTTGTTTTCCGTTGTGTGATTGCTTGACTTATTGATTGGTGAATTTTTTATTCAATTTTCTTTCATAGCAAATCTCTAAAAACCTAGGCGATCTAGAGTTTTTCAAAATAAACTTCAAACACAGATTTGAAGTTCATTATAATGTAAAATCAATCTTGAAGAACCTACCAACTCAATCGATAAAACTCAAGTTCAGGCTCGTCATCAAACTCGTTTAAATCCCATACAAGACCAGCTCAATGTATAAAACTATAAACAAACCAAACTTGAGTACTATTCCACCCAGGGGCAGACCGAGGGGATGCAAGGGGGCGTTTGGCCCCTGCACTCCCCCCAATTTTTTCTTATTTATAGTACACTTTTGAATTTTTTTATAAAATTACTAAAAAGCAGTCTCTGCAAACTAGGTGAAATTCACAATTCTGCAACCGCCGCTGATTCCACCTCTTTTTTTTATAGGCGTACACTCAAAAAAAAAAAACGTATGGAATCAAAACACTTGGCCCTCCGTAGTAATGTTGACTTACTATTGAGATTGGGTGACGGGTCCTAAACTTAAAAAGTGGTAGATAAATGTCACTAGTGTATCTCTAAGATGCTTGCCAACACTAAAACAAAAATGAATTTTGTACCCCACAAGGACAAGAATAAAAGGACTCCCACCACCATCACCATGTTTGCCTTCTATATGAAGAGATCACTCACATTTAGTACTTGTGATAGTATATCATACTCAAATAGATAGATTCAGCTTTTGTATAATGATCCTACTGATTTGATTATGGCAGTGCCCCATCCATTTTCATACAAACCTTATCCTCTGCAACCACGCCAAGCTTCTACATATTTCTTAATTTTACTAAGGACCCATAGCCTCCACCTTCATTCTAATTTTGCTTTTCAGTCTTCGCAACCATCAATTAGATATGGCAATAAGCTCCCTCTTTCAATCATTGTATCACACGTCTATTTTTAAGTTGAGGCTCTTTTCAGAGTTTGTTAGGAGCAAGCTCAGTTGGCTCCTTTTCACTTTTGGTAGGTTAAGCACTAGAAAAGCCCTTTTCCCAAAAAAAAAAAAAGCACAAGAAAAGGAAGAATAAGAAAAACTTTTCAATACTTTGAAATCTACTTAGGAGGGATATGTTCCATGTTACAAGTAAATAATCACCAATGCAAAGTAGCATTGCTAATTACAAGTAGTACGTGAATAGGTCACCACAATATAACATACATACAAGCGTCGTTTTACCGTTCGTGTTATAGTGAAGTTTTTTTGATTGGTTGAAAGTACGGATAGGGTAGATACTTCACAACAATATATGTTTTAGTTGAGAATTGATGGGGATCAATGTTTGGGTTATGAGGGGAATTAATGCGATAGTGTATGGATAATGTTCGCCAATTCTCCCATTTGGGCAATTCAAAGTCCGAACCAACTAAATCCAACCCGCAAAAAATACAAAAAGGCCCTCGTCTTTCGTAGTCCAATCCTCTCCTAATTCTAAACGACGCATCAAATATGGCCATAGGGTTTGTATGAATACTAGTATCACAGTATTCACATTCAGTCAACCTGGTTGACACATAGATGGGCTGGGCTCTAACCCATGAAATCTCATCACGTGAAAATTCTTCTAACCTAAGTCTTGCCCAGTACTCCAATTTAGGACCCTTCTGAAGCTGTCAAAAAAGTTTTAGGAGTCCCATGTCCCAACCACCTTCAGATCATGTTACAAGCAGCATGGATAGAGCAACCTTACCTTAAAGTCTAGAAAGGCTTAAAAGATTACCACCTAATTGTTCTTAATCATCAGTCTAATTAATAAACAAGCGACAACATGGTTAAACAAAACCAAATTGGTATCGCTTCAAACAAGGGGAACGACCTGGATCACAAGAACAAAGATTAAACGTTCCAATGGAGGGTGGGGGAAGCAGACAACGCAACAACGGCTGGCTGCTAGACTAATAACCTATATTTCAACTAGAAACAACATTATCACCACGTTGTGTGCTTTCAACGAATCCATCACCAAGTCGATTGTCAACCATATACTTCATGTTTACATCGATACTTTTTATCAGCAACAAATATGAATACGAACACTACTCCCGAGAAAGCCATCAAAATAAATATTTGTGTAAATCACCAGTTCACGAAGGAGTAGTCGGTTCAAACACACAAAGCATCTCATCCAAGAGAATAAATACTATCTCCTCCCCTCAACCCAAGACCAAAACGACCAGAAACACGAAAGAATAAAAGACGTTCCCATAAGTAAAAGATAATCATAGTAGAAGGCCATTAACCAACTCCCAGCAGAGACTAAGCTGCAGACAAAAGTAAAGTAAAGTTGTAGACAAAAGTAAAGTTGTTTCTATTAGACGCTTTTTGGGCTTTTTATGTGAGGAGAGACTTTTGGGGTTTTCTGAAGAAAAAGTCTATCAGAGGAACGGGGCCAAAATCCAACAAGTTACATTCCCCACCAATACAAGAACACCAAATAAGCTACGTTAACCTCTCCATACAATTAACTTTGGACGGTACAAGTATTCATGCCAATTAACCAATAGAAGCATCCTTTTCCAGTTTTGTGTGTCAACAATGTCTAGCCATGAAATATCAAAAAGGCGAACACTGCTTAATTGCCAAGCAACTGTTAAAGCATTTAACCCAACACATGTACATGCACTCACCTAACCTAACAACTGCAACAAAATGGCTACTAAGATGATACCACGATTCTGTAAGGGACCAACTAACCAAAGTCATGCTTAAACCACCATATTTAACAAGCATATACAACTTTTTTGGAATGATTAACTAACCTCTAGGTTAAAGCTCCATCTTGATTTCAGGACCTTGAGCACCACCGTAACCTATAACCTTCTTCGGGATATCAGTTGTTACAATACAACCACCATTATAACCATCCATAAGTAACTTCCCAATCTTTGACTTCCAGTCCGAACTCTCCCTTTCACTCTTTTTGTCATGAACAACTCTGTCACAGTAGTTGAGCATGGTTCCCAAGCCAGTGTTTGGTATCCAACCGTACTCCGTCAATACGCGTGCTTCACCTTCAGACAAGTCCACTCCAACCTTAAATCATAGAGATACGACATCATGAGAACCATAAAACTGTTCTTTATTTCCAACAATAATATCTGCCAATATTTTTTCTATAATGAAAAAGTGTCAATAATTCAATTTGACCATCTGCCAATAACAAAGACAAAACAAGAAGTTAAGTAGTGAGTTAAAAGTCAGTTCATACGCCACAGAATCTTCCATTATACTGATAGCACAACTATGGTAAGAGGCAAGTGATGAACAGGAGGGATCAAATAAACATAAAGACCCATCCTCCTCGGGCATTATTTGCACCATGTGGCTGTCAAAAACTCAAGCCTATGTTTTCTGTAGCAGCCTGAGTTTTCTTTCTTTTCTTTTCTTTTTTGGGTACGTCGGAATGTTAACCATTAACTAAAGAAGAAAGTCACGCAGCAAAGGTGCAAGCATACAGAAATCCTCCATACAAACCATGATAACTATCAACTAATCTAACACTTTCCTAATGTTTAGGCTATCCCTAATCATAAACTCCCTTATAGATATGGGCATATCAATGACTATAACTAGATCATCTTGTTCCGCTCCTACTGAAGCCAAATGGTCCACACATTTGTTTGCACCTCTGTAAATATGGGCAAGATTTGTAGCTGTGCGAGCTCGGAGGGCATTGGCATCTTTTATAATGTTGCCTTGAGCATGATTCCCAAGTGCCCCTTTGTTAATCAGATTGCAATGGCATTGGCACAGGCCTTTTGAAAAGCACGATATGATACAAGAATCCTGAGAGTTAAAAAAAATGTCTACCCAAGGGAAGGCATCATACTGATTCACAACATCAGAAACAAAAATTGATCAACCCCCGAATTGAAAAGAAAATTACAATCCGCAACGGTCAAATTCAGTGATTGTGAACTGAAACGAATGACCTCTGCAATGCTTTCCGCCTAATTTCGCATATTCTAAGCATAATAGTAGGTCAATAAACTGGTTAATTAGGTAAAACCTAGTGTTTATGAGGTGAATATATATGAAAATTGTGACCAGCAATCTCACCATTCATGTGAAGAAATAAATATGAAGCCATTACCGTTAATGCTTTATTCTCGATTAGTGTAACCCTGCTACAGCTACTAAGCTTCATTACAGTCACCAACCGCTTAATCTGCCAATGGATGGGTAGGGAATCTACCAACTCAAAGAAGTATGTTGCAAATCCATATTCAGGACGTTCCAGCACTATTCTACATTTAAGAACAATGGGAGTAACTCCATAATCCAGAAGAATGAGAAACTAAAAACATTGTTCAAAAGCACAACTGATGCTGCCAAATAAACCTGTTATGTCTTTCAAACACAAATATAAATGATTGTAAGTCACGGCACCACCCCCATTCAACAGGCCATTTCAGGAATTGTAGATATCTTGCCTGAATTTCAGGAAGAGTGAGAGACGAAAAGTGAAAAATAAGTTATAAGAACTAACAAATAGCAAGAATTAACATGAAATGGAATAACATCAGTTAATTTCCTTGTTTTCACTATAAACTGAGAGTAACGATCTTACTTGCTCCACCAGAGATACTAAACAAGCTAAGCAATAACTAGCCTTCTCAGCCTTTGTGCACCGTAAGGGAGGCAACTTCAATAGGGACTGGCGATGAGAGAAAAGCTGTTCCCACAAAGTAAGAATCAAGCTAAGATCAGAAAGTAAGACTAAGGGTCCTAATGTGCACAATCAAAATAACATAACAACTGAAAAGTGAAAACTAACAACCAACTGTCTCATTAATCATGAAATGCAAACCATTGTGCTTCCCATGCGGTGCTAGATCAAAAATGATTTTTGTAACTAAAAAAAATGACTTTAAGATCATGCTCGTTCAAAACCGATTTCTAGAATTTCTAAGATTAGCTCATCCTCCTCCTATCTACAGTTGCTAGGAATGAAATTATATTACAAATGAATTCATATGCAGCAATGTATTTTTGAAAATTGTTTCTCCAATTCACACAACTATATAAGAGAGAATGATTGGTAATTGCTTGATACCTTTATCATGGGTACCAACTACTAAGTTGTTAAGTGTAACAAATGTATACATTCATTGACACGTTCTCCAGACACTCAACCCTTGCAACCATTTCAAACAAATTGGAATATCTATTCACCATAACATATGATTGTCCTATTAAACAATAGAGAAATGAACAAAAGGGGGAAAACCTATGGAATTAAGTTTACAAAGACGAATACATGAGGGCAGTTTACAGAACAGTCACCAACCTTGGATATCACATCTTCAAGCTCTGAAAAGCTGTCTTCACTGTCATCAATGGCTTCACCGCTCTCTGGCTCTCCATAAAGTTTAATTTCATTGACTAGTACCCCTTTCTCAATTAATATCTACAAACTGAAACTTATGAAGCCCCAATCCGGAAGAAAAACAGTTGCCCAATCCCAAAAGAAAACACAACTATGACATGATAGTACCTGCAGAAGTCCAGGAGCATCTTCCTCCATTGCTGTTTCAACCGAATCACTGCATTCCAATGCAGGAGAAAACCTCAGAATTGCAACCATGAAGAGGAAAAAAATAAAATTTCACCAAATATCAGCAGGAAGGCATAATATAAAGAGGTTTATATAAAATAAGTACAGAAAACAAGGAGATGTGTAATAGAAGTTCTAATATTACGTGGCAGTTTTCCTCTTCTTCCGTGGACGGTTGATTCTTATAGGTTTAGGAAATTCAGAAGCACTAGGACTGGAGTCTAGGACGAAAGGCACAGTCTTCTTCGAGCACTCGAAATTTCTGGAACTATCTAACCTAGAAGGCTCCTTCGATGCCAGTAGTTTAATCCTGTTTCGCAGTAGCATATGGTCTACTTCATCACCATAAGATGCTTCAGGAATTTCCTTTTCAATCTTCACAGGTACTATGAAATTCAACGGGGAATCAGATGCAGCGTCCTTTTCCACTTTATGTAAATCACCATGATCCAATGGTTCAGCTTTGATATTTACGAAGTTTGATGATAATGCTAAACCAGGCATGCGATGAGGGTTACCAGGCGCAAAATCATGTCCACCAAATGATTCATTGGTGATGGAAGGCTTCTTAGATGAGTATATCCTGTCATTTTCTTTAATTACGGTAACTCCTGGTTTAGCAGATTTGGTCCCCTGACAAGACAGCATTGATAATGGACGATTTAGTATTGTACAAGATGATCCAGCAATAATACCCTTCGATTTACTAGATTTTGAAGTTACGTTAAAATCAGAAGCACAGGCACTTAATGCTGGAGGGTGAGAGTGAGTTCCAGCCACCAAGGATTCTGCATCACCATGATGATTCTTTTCCTTTTCTCTACTGATACTACGCTGAATTGTGTCACCCATAACTGCATTAGACAGCCATGAACAATTACCCTGCAGAACCTCAGCCAAGACAACTCAATCAGAAAGAGCTACAGCTTTACCTGACACATAAAAGTCAACTTTTACCGTGTGTGCAATACTTAGAAATGCACACCCACATACAAAAGAATGGCATCTACGACATGATGCATCCCATAAACAGGCATGCAAAAGACAAGGGTCAAAGAACACATCTAAATGGCCAAACAATGCATTTCCGGGTTTTTTTTTTTTTTTGTGTGGAAAAAAAAAGTGCAATGTCATATCTGCACCATTTCAAACAAGACAAAAACTTAATGCTATTGGATAGCAGCTTTAAGTACAGTCAACAGCGGGATGTTTCTCATTTCCTAACATTGTTGAGAAAAGAAAAACTACTTATTGAGAACAAGTGAAGAAAAAGTGCCAGGGCACTTGTTCCACATTTCCAACCCATTTTGATTAGGACACGGGGACTCCGTTGTCCCACACGGATGGCAGAGGGTTGCCAACCTTTGAAACGACACGGTTTCAAAGGTTTTGAGAGGTCGCTCCTTATGTTGCTATATTACCCGTTTGGTATAGAGAAATGAATTAATAATTTATTGATATTCTGCGGGGCCTATTTCGGGTCCCGCAAACATAACAAATTACCAACAGATTTCCTCCACAAATCACTAAGTGTGTTAAGCATTTAATCACACGATTAACAAGTAAACACTTATTATTTCATTGCTGGGAAATGCCATACTCAACCTGCTGGAAACAATCCAGCAACCAAGAGGAATATTCCCAGCTCTGCCTTACGAGAAAAGATCGACCAGAGGGAGAACTCCACTTAAATGACAACGCATTTGCACAGGTTAGATAACTGTGAAACAATACAGAATATGTCGAGCCTAAGCCACATGAAATAGGTCTACAACTAGCACCCCAATAGAACCCCCTTGGTACATATAGTAAACATTAAACATCTTGCAAAATAAACGCAAGTAAGAGTTCTAAACGCTAGAAAGAAAGAGAAATTCAACAGTAAGTAGAGAGAAATACAACAGCAA
Source organism: Vaccinium darrowii (assembly GCA_020921065.1). Taxonomy (NCBI): domain Eukaryota; kingdom Viridiplantae; phylum Streptophyta; class Magnoliopsida; order Ericales; family Ericaceae; genus Vaccinium; species Vaccinium darrowii. The sequence continues at coordinate 2,392,802 of CM037158.1, read as the reverse complement.
GTAGAGGGGTACGAAAAAGCTGCTACAGTAATATTGACAGCTAAAATATTCTTTATTTTTCATAAAGGCAACATGTTGCGGCTATAAAGATTGTAGTATTGTACACACTACACTACGAGTGAGCATAAAACCGACCAATCTGCCAACCCGATCTGACCCAAGGGGTTCTGGACGGTTTTGAATCAGTATCAGTATTCGGCCGGGTTCGGGTTGATTTTTGGTTGAAATTTGAATTTTGGGTCAGGTGTCAGGTGCGTCCCCGGCGAAACCAATGAATCCAACCCGATCGTACACTATACAAAGGGTTGTATATAGTAGTGTATAAGTTACTCCTGCCTTGGTAATAGAGCCAAAACATCAAAGCGTCAAAAGGTAATAGAAGCTGAAAACCTTCCTTTTACCCAGTTCCCACAGCCATAAATACATAAACAATTACCGTAAATGCATAAACAGTTTCCCATTGAGCCCACTCCCATAAAGGCATAAACAAAATGTAGAGTTTAAAATCCTACTGTTTTCCCTCTTCTTGGACACTGCCGCACTGAAACCCAACGACAACGGTGCGTCATCCACTCGTCCATCCACCGACCACTGACTATACCACCGTCCACCTCTCTCTCTCCTCTTCTCTCGATCACGAATGCAAAGCCCAGTTTAACAGTCTGGTATTGGCCCAAACGACCAACCCGACTGACCGAACTGCCAAACCGCCAAACCGCACCTCATTTACGGGCAGGTTCACCAATGTGATCGATCGGTTTCGGGTCATAAAATGAGAACCCAATGAGATCAGGTCGGGTACCAATGAACATCAAACCTGGCCGACCTGGGCATGATGCAAACCAAATCAAAGGATAGATTTGATGATAGAGAGAGGATCCCAAAATGGGATACAAGGAGCAAAAGCTCTCAATATTCTTTATTAATATATCAAAAACTACCTAATGAGGACTCTAGACACCTATTTATAGACTCAATGACCCTACCACACTAGTGGACACTAAAATGACATCACTACCCTCGTATATACTGCATCAAACTCTCCCTCCAAAGAAAACAATTTGTCCTCAAGTTGGACAACAAAAACTCAACAACTAAATAAAGAAAACATAGAAGTTAATTATGCAGCTCCGAATAAGGCATTTGGCTACATTTCCTTGATCAATGTGTCACCTTCTACATAACCAATCTTCAATATGAGCTTCTTTTTTTGTACACCCACCGCGTCCATACTTATGTGTCAAGAAACCACCCATTTGCCATGTCTCTTGTGTAGAATCACATCATAAAAATAGGCCATCACACTTGTACCCAACGCACCACGCCAAGAACCATCTAATAGGGTGTGCAAAAAGTCCAACTTCACCTCATAACCAAGGCTTGCTCGAGTGAAAACCATGCCCAAAGGATCTTCAAGCACCAAGTAGTCCACACTCTCGTTCGGCAACTTTGGAACTTGTCCGGGCACCATGAAATCACAAACTTGAACATCTTGCACCAAAGACAATTCAAGAGGCATCTCATGGAAGCGACTATCAAGCTTTGGCTCTACGAAATCCTCTAAAACAAGCGGGACATCAAAAGCAACCTCTTCTGGCTTTGGTAACACACCATCTTCATTCTCTCCTTGTGCTTCCTGACTTTCTTGATTGGCCATAACAAAGCTTCCTTTAATCACGTTAACAAGTCTTCCCTCATCAATGTCAACACTACACTCTTCTTCACACTTGTCATATATGGGAACATCATCTAAATCACCACTAATATCATCCTATTTGTACACTCACCATACACGGGAACTCCTTCAAAATCACTGATCACCTACAAAGTCTTCATTTGGAGACTCACCAAAGATTGGCAAGTCTTCAAACTCCTTTTCAACCCCAAAAATAACATCCACCTTGTTTGAAACACTTTCCGGAAAAAAAAATTTGGAAAAAGTAGTGGGACCCCCCTTTTCTCTCTCTAACTTTTCAATTATTATTCTCATTTCTCACTCTATCTCTCTCCACCTTTTTTCTCTCTCCACAATCATTACTCTCATTTCTCTCTCTACCTTTTTTCAAAAACACTTTTCTAAAAACCAAATCAAACACAACCATCATCTTTAAGAACACTTTCAAGTTCTCACTTGGGTATTCATCAAAGATAGGAAATTCATTGAAATGACCGTGCTCTTGCACCTTTTCAAACACATCCGGAGTGAGGTTCATCTCCTCTTCAAACACATCCGGAGTGAGGTTCATCTCCCCCTCAAATTTGTCCGGATTGACGGGTCCATAAGATTCTTCAAGGTCACCACCAACGTTTTCCTTCTTGCAGTTAAAAGTGGACTCAAATTGAATTTGAGAACCATTCCTACATTCACTTGGCGGTAACAAGCGTCGCACCTTCTTAATCAAGGTAGCAACTCGCCTTTTCAATAATAACAATTGCACCTTATCACTCAAGGTAGCAATTTGTGTTCTCAACTCTTCAATCTCATCTCTAAAATGATTTTGGATGCCAAAGTTATCAATTCCAGCACCATTATTCACCATGAATTTTCTACCTCTACCTCCTCCTCATCCTCTCTCTAAACTCATAAGCCATTTTAGCAATCAAATGCAACAGCTAAAAAAATAACCCAAACAATTCTAACAACACCCAACAAACCCAATCAAATCAGTAATTTCCACCCAAACTCAGTGAGTTTCAAAACCGAGTCAACTCAGTTAACTCCTAAACTCCAAATCAGAAAACAGTGATAATCAAACTCAGGAAACCAAGATCGCAATCGAACTTACAGCATCAATTCAGCAACCATTCAACAGATTTCAAGCTTGTAACCCAGATTTTCGAACAGGTCTTCTGTGAAATGGTTTCACAAGCCTGAACAGAGTCAAACCACGAACCTTGAGCTCAATTGTTTGTGAAAACGAACAGATCTGTCGCGAATAGACTGGAATCACTAGGTACAGCACTTGAAATTAGCAGAAGAAGGTTCAAAATCGAGTCAGAACAGATGTACAGCACTCGAAATTAGCAGTAGAAGGATCGAATCAACTGAATAAGGTTCGAATACTGCTCGATCTGAAGTTTTAGAGCTCGAACAGTGCTTTTCAAAGGCTGAACAGAGCTGTTGAAGGCTGAACAGTGCTTTTCGAGACTGGGTCAAGTGATTCGAGTAACATACAGCAAGAATCGAACACCGTACAGCAAGAATCGAGTTCGAAAAGGGCCGTACAGTAGTCGAAAATGCTCGAAATGGGTAGATTTGATGATAGAGAGAGGATCCCAAAATGGGATACAACTATACAAGGAGCAAAAGCTCTCAATATTCTTTATCAATATGTCAAAAACTACCTAATGAGGACTCTAGACACCTATTTATAGACTCAATGACCCTACTACACTAGAGGACAGTAAAATGACATCACTACCCTCATACATACTGCATCAGTGCACACCCCTATAGTACACCAATCCGAACTCTAGTATTTCTTGCGCATCTGAAATATCGGCAGACAAAAAAAATCACCCACCTAAGACCCTTTCTATTCCCCAAAAACATCACAAAAAAACACAAGCGAGCCATCATCCGAGGCCTTCTTACCTCTTCCCACTTAAGCGAGTACCTAACCATGATATTCATAGAAACACCAAGAGAGAAATGTAGGGCACGATTTCCCACCAACCCCTTACCACCATAGAATGATTCAGGAGATGATCCACAAATATCCAATCTCCTTATTAATAAAAACACCCACTAACCATGACTACGTCTTTCATTTACATCTTCCCATGAAGTGCTTCACGTCAGAAAAATTCCACCCTAAAGCAACTTCTACACAAATCTCTTTCCCTTGGAATCAGCCAACCCCAAACCCATCCAGCTAAAATCCAAAGACTAAACTTCAATCAAGTGCCTGAGAGACACAAGCCCCAAAGAGGGCAACAAGTTCATTGCCTATAAGATTTGTAACTCTAAAGCTGGAATACTGTTCTCAAATTTATCCAATCTCGTCTTCTATACTCAACTGAATACTAAAGACCATCTTTTCTAATGCAAATTTACGGAAGATTAATTACCTCCATAACTGGTTTTGCCAATTCCAATGACTTCCTGGAAAATAAAACGGAGAATTTACAAAGTCAGAAGATCCTGCACTCAACAATGGGAGAGAGTAAAGTCGAGAACAGTTTAGAAGAGAACAATCAGGATATCATTTAACTTCTTACTACCTGGACAATAATTTAAAGAGCTTGCTCAAGGACTTAATATATAATAAAAACTATCTTCTGCAATTTTATTAGCAAAGAGCCCCAATGGAAAACAAGAGCAAATCTCATCAAATAAAGAACAGCACCTTGAGAGCAGCAACCTCCGCCGCTCTTTCAGAACAACATGATCAAGATCCTTAAAGTCATTGGCAATCTCTTTCCTTGTCTTAACACCTCGCACGTCTGAACCCGGAGCACCCTCCAAACCATTTCCCCGTGAATTTGTTAAATTATGATCCGCCAAATCAACTTCTTCTTTGACAGTATTCTTTGACAGCATTGAACATGGGGTCAAAGTGCTTGAACGGGCATCTACTTTCTCCACTAAAACAGTATCACCATTGGCTTCAATAGGTTTTATCGCATTTGAGCTCACATACTCATTCCTTTCAATCCCTTGGCAACTGTAATCTCTAAGCATGCCTGCATGTTGTTCATTTTGGCATTTTGTGAACCATTGATCAATTGAACCAAGAGTGCACTGATAATGTACGTAGCAAAACTTTTAAATAACTTCTCCATGTTCTTTACCAGTGTGGCGTTGTTCTGGTGAAAACGTATTATTCCTCTCCTCCTGAGCAAAGTAAGCAGGATTGAAACCTTTCATTACAAGCCCCTTATATAACACAAATTGTAATACACAACTTAAAGACCAAACAGACTGACAACAGTAAATGACACTTAGTGTTAGTGAAAATGTGGTTCACCCAAAGTTATTAGAGACAAAGATTAGCAACTGACAAAGCCGTTGGGCTGATTAAGAAGCAGAATAATGCTGGGGATCTCACTAATGAAAACTAGTGTTGATGCAACAGAGCATCATCCCATTTGTGTTGGTACTAAGGGGAATAAAAGCACAAAAAAAAAAATAGTAGCAGAATTAGAATTTAATATGACACCAAGAAGAATAGCAAGAGCAGAAGCAGCAACAATATAATAAGTTCAAACAAAAACCAGCAATTTCAACAAAATAGTGTCTTTATAACTCAAGTTTCTCACTCACAAGAATGAAAATGCACCATAATGCAAAAGTGGCATTTCACAAATATTAAGATAGCTATTAACCAAGAACAAACATGAAAAAACAAGAGTCAGAATAACCTCATCGTAATGCAAGGGCACAAGAACAACAAAAAAATAATAATTTGAAGATCATGAGAACATGGTATTGCAGCATTAACAAATATTCTGAATACAAAATGCAAAAAATCACTCAGTGAATATAAGGTGTATTGTACTAGAAAGAGTCGTACAAAACAGCCAACAATACTAATCCACCTATCTCTCAAAGATGCGGCAGGCAGAAAATACACTATTGCCAAAAACAAGACAAGAAAACCAACAAATCTTGAAAACAGCCCTATACTTTTGAACAAGAACACTCAACGAAATTGCAAGAACTTCATTGGCGATAAATTACCTGAAAATCACATTGTCGATATTCCTTCTTAATAGCAACATCAATTGGGGGACTGCATATAACCAGAAGGAACAATTTTCTTGAATGATCATGCTCAAAATTCCAAAAAAAATAGAGTAAAACTTTTTATAGCTTAACCCACTATCTTATAAGGAAAATGCTAAACATTACCCATAAGACTGTGGATAATGATGAAAAAGTGTATAGATAAATAGGACAACTGCATTTGACAACTATCAGATGTGTACTGAAACTCTAACCCGTATGACTTTATATATATATTATCCACCGCATTAGGGGGTGGTCAGCAAAACTGGCAAAACACCACCCGCTCGAATATAGACAAGTGTATAAAGTGTATCCTTGTTCTCTCTCTCACAGCCTCTCTTTTAGTTTTCTGAATGAGTGTGAGATCTATAGAACATAACAATATATTTATACGGCTAGGGCACACACCTAAGGAGAAATAATATGAGCTCCTTGTGTAAATAAGAAACCCTAATCCACCAAGATTATTTCTTATTTCACAAATTATAATCCACACCACTACAGAATCATAATTGCACTCTCATCCTTATCTCAAATATGTTTCGAGCTCCATTTTTTTAAATACTTAAATATCTCCCCACGTTAAGATTACAAATACACGTTGTCTAAATTAAATTACAGACAATTTTATTTAACCAACATCTTATAAAATACCTCAAGACTTTCCACTTAACTTATTCAATGTGTCAGATACAAATATCCATAGGGTTTGATATAATCAAAACTAATAAGCATACTGAAGAGGATATAATCAATCCCTACCGGGACATGGATTTCATTAATAATTTATAGTTGTCATACGTACAAATATTGCGACCCAACTCGCCGAGACTATTGACCTAGTGAATCAAAGTCAACAACGTTAAATATATACATCTATTAATTTTCTTTGAATTAAGAGCATAAGCGTTCATAATAACCATAAGGTTCTAATTATTTTATAATATCAATATTAAGACAATTACCTTAAAGCGGTCATGTTGAATACAAATAGAGTGTACTAGCACAATGAGTTGAAACTTGAACCATTCACGTAGTCAGGATACACCCACTAAAACATTGTGGTGCAATTCTACCAATGACGTGTCAAATTCCATCTAAGGAATGTAAACCACAACTCATGTTCTCCAATCTTCCATTAAATCGTACTCTACACACTAGATCATCTACTATGTAGAATAAAAGAGACACATCCACAACACAAAATAATGACGAGACAACTGTATTTGATATCTATGAATCTGCATTTATATTTGTGAATGTACTAAAATTCTAAGTTTCATATGAATGTCATAGACCACCCACTCATCAAACTCAAATTTGAGTAAAAATCACAAAAAAATCTCACTCCACTCCTTCACCAAATTTGATACTACTCAAATTCTTCACCAAATTTGGTGAGAACCAAATCCAACATCAAATTTTGAAGGCCATTTTCGCCCCCCTCAAATTTACAACAATGCAATTAATGAGGCTTTTACTCAAATTTATGCCTACATTTTCTTTTCCCCATTGAAGTGCTCCACACCAAATCAAATTTTTACTCAAATTTGGTTAAAAATCTGGGTTAGGGGTGGAGATGCTCTAATCACACACCAAAAAAAACAAGGTTGGGTAGAAGGAGAGAAGAGATGTAAAACTCACGCAGAAGGGCTTCTACTCGCTTCCTCTGATACAGTATTACATAAATCCGACAGACGTTTTCTAGCGAGTAGCATTTTCAGCCGATGCTTCAACGGAACGCAGTCGTGATCATCCGGCGAGCCATTGTCGTTGACCCCATTCTCCGATTTGATTCGAATGCTACCATAAACAGACAAAGGGGGCATCTTTTTAGGAGTTTCAACTCTGATTGCTCAAACCATCGATGGCCAGACCTGCAGTTAAATAAGAAAACAAACAACTCACTGGGAACTAGGGTTTTTTCAGCAAAAAACAATGTAGATGTTTCGTATGTTGAGAGAGAGAGAGAGCACCTCCAGTGGTGTTTGTCATGGAATTCGAGAGGGCTTTTATGAGGCGGGTTTTCAACAGTTTTCAGGTACTCACGCTTTTGGCGCGAGGAAGAAGAGGGAATCGAAGAGGATTGTAAAAAGGAGAGGGAGTATGAAAATGTTTTTCGTCTTTCTTTGAATCGTTGCAGGGCTTTAAATGCGAAAATTATGCCCAGTTTTTCAAAAAATTTTAGCACCTGGATGCTAAAATCATGATATTTCAAATAAAACAATGAAGTAGTTCCGTGTATCGTTTTTCGATTTTTTCGCACCAAATTAAAGTACTTCTCGTGTACTTTAGTTTGGCGCAAAAAAAATCGAAAAACGATATACGGAACCACTTCATTTTTTGATTTGAAAAATCACGATTTTAACACCTGGGTGCTAAAATCTTTTGAAAAACTGGTAGCACCCCTAAAAAATTGAGAAAGTGTTTCATACATGAAAAAAAAAAAAAAACATCAAAATGAATGTGAAAAGTTATCCGATATTTATGTGGCTAGGGATGGTAATGGATCGGTTTGGTCCGAGTTTTGTGATCACCATACCCAAACCCAAAATATTGATCTATATCCAAATCCAAACCGATATCCAACGGGTATGATTTTTAGTGCACCATAACCAAACCATATGGATTTAGATTTTATCCAAATAGCACCAAACCCGATTAATATTCATTCCATTAATGAACATATGAAGAAAAAAGTAATACATTAAAATAAATAAATAAAAGTAACATGCCATAAGATTTCACCATTAAACATCTAAATTCCAACATAATCAAAAGAAAGCTTATTTTTCCAACTGGGCTCTACATGGTATCCAAAAGGCTATCTCCGACTGTGCTCTACATGGTATCAAAATCGGTCGTCATTGCCCTCCTGTTTCTCACTTATTTTTCGCAGATGACTCAGTCCTATTTTCGGAGGTTACGGCTTCGGGCTGCCATGCACTCAATGAAATAATCCAGCTATATGAGAAAGCTTCGGGCCAAATGATTAACAGAGACAAATCAAGCCTTTTCTTTAGTCCTAATACTCCAGGTGATGTCAAGCAAGGTATTTCCACTTCTCTTAATATCTGCTGTGAAAATCTTGGTGGCAAATATCTGGGACTTCCCTCTATTATTGGTAAATCTAAAACGGGTGTTTTTCGGTACGTTAAGGATTGTATTCTTGGGAAATTGAAAAGCTGGAAGGAAAATACTCTAAATATGGCAGGAAGAGAAACTTTGACTACGTTATGCAATGCTTTCTTCTCCCCAAAAAGATTTGTAAAGAGATTTGTTCTGCTATCCGAAAATTCAGGTGGGGGACTAAAGATGGGGAGAATAAAATTAATTGGGTGGGTTGGAATAAACTTTGTGAGAGTAAGAACAAAGGTGGCCTTGGTTTTCGTGATCTCCATGCTGTTAATCTAGCTCTTCTTGCTAAACAAGGATGGAAACTCATTAATGGCCCACGATTGTTATTTCAGCAAATTTTTAATGGAAAATATTTTCATAACTCCTCTTTTTGGAATGCTGGTTGCCCAAGCACCGCTTCTTGGGCGTGGAGAAGTATTTGTGCAGGACGGGATATTCTAAAAAAAGGTTGGAGGTGGAATGTGGGAAACGGGAATTCAATTGATATTTGGCGCGATCCGTGGCTCCCACGATCCTTATCTTTTCGGGTATTGAGCCCCCCTCCAACACCAGGCTCTCCCCTCTCTAATGTTCATAAAGTGTCTGATATTATTGATAATAATAGCCACAACTGGAATATCCCTCTTCTCGAATCTTTATTTTCTATTGCAGATCAAGAGGCTATCCTTTCTATTCCCATTAGTTCCCAAGGGGCCACTGACAGAGGGATATGGCATTTTACTAGTAATGGGCTATTTTCAGTTCGATCAGCGTATCATTTGGCCAAATTTAAAGTTCAACCACGACACTCCAAAGAGCATGGTGAAACAAGTTCAGGTGTTCCCTCAAATGATGTTTGGAAATCTATATGGTCGCTGCCCGTACCCAACAAAGTCAGGATGTTTATATGGCGATGTTCTCACAATGCTATTCCTGTCTTGCTTAATCTGCATAAGAAAAATGTGGATGTTCATCCCCTCTGTCCTCGCTGCAAATCTGGGCATGAGTCGCTCGGGCATGTGTTATTCCAATGCAAAGCCTCCAAAGAGGTTTGGCGATGCTCCCTCTTTTCTTCCCATACTTATGGCATCCGGCATGTCTCGGGTTTCAAGGATTGGTGGAATTCTATATCTCTTTCACTCCTTAGTCATAAGGAGGCCGAAGAGATGATTGATCTATTAGTTGCCATATGTTGGTTTATTTGGAAAGCTCACAACATTGTTTATTTTGACGATCTTGTTTGGACAGCTACTACATTTTTAGATAAAGAAACATCCCTATGTTTAGAGTTTCGGGAAGCTAATCTACCTAAACCATCTTCTCGGACACTGTCTCATCCTTCTGTGGATTCGGTATGGCAACCTCCTATTTCTAATGTCATTAAACTGAATGTGGATGGCGCTACCAGTAAGGCAAGTGGAATAGTTGGCATTGGGGTTGTGGCTCGTGACTCTGTTGGGCATATTGTGGGTTTTCTCTCCTCACCAATCACTGGCTCTCTTTCTCCCAGAGTTACTGAAGCGTTGGCCTTCCGTGAGGCCCTTGTCTTTGCTGCGAATAATGGTCTTACGGATATCATAGTAGAAGGTGATGCCCTTCAAATTGTCCAGAATCTCAACAAGATCGGAAACTCCTTTTCAGATTTTAGCTCTATCATCTCTGATTGTATAGAGCTTTTACCTTTATTTTCCTCTTGTTGCTTTAATCATGTGAAACGTGATTGTAATAGGGTAGCCCATGCGTTGGCTAAGCAGTCCCTATCTCGTGCTAGGTTCGAATCGTGGGGGGGTCCTGTCCCCCATTGGCTCTCTAACCTTGCCCTCAGTGATATGCGGTCCTTAGACCGCCAGTCTTGTTCTTAATAAAATTCCATCTTTTTCCGAGGGAAAAAAAAAAAAAAAAAAAAAAACTAAATAATAAACTTTTCTTAAAGAGTTCCTATAGAGACTCTTGAGATTTTTAAGGGATTTCAGAGGAATAAGAATGAAGATGAAATGAGAAGTCAATGAAAGTTATGAATTGAAAAATAAAAATTACACGTATATAAAAATATAATATGTGTATATGTATCCTATAAGTAATATCATATGGATTGGTTTTGGTTTGGGTTTGGGTTTGGCCGAATACTTTCTAAAACCAAACCCAAATCCAAACCCGCTGGGTATTATGTTTCGAAAACCAAACCCGCCCCATGGGTAGGGAAAAATATAAAATCCGCCCCGATAGGATCGGTTTGGTTCGGGTATCCATCGGTTTTAGGTGAGACTGCCATCCCTATATGTGGCACACTTTTGATCGTGCAATATGATACCGGGTGGATCTCATCCCTCGAATGCCTGTTCATGTTTTTTTTTCCCCTATACTATACCAGGGCTCAAAAAAATTTGAATTGATATAGATCCCACTACAAAATAATGTCATGCTTACCTCTGAAATGCATATTTGGGTAAGCATGACGTTACTTTGTGGTGGGTCCTACACGTTTCAACCAATAAGACGAAAGTTTTTGTTCACCATCTTTTAAGGAGTGTGAACAAAATTGCTATCCCATTAAGTCCACCTTAGAAAAGTTAGACAGGTAGAGCTTTGGTGTGACCGAGAGAGAGAGAGAGAGGTGGAATTTGTGGAGAGAGGCAAAGAAGATATCGAGAAAGGGAGCCCGACTTCGCAATTCGCATGTTGGTCGCTCCATAGAAGAAGTTGAAGAACATACTAGAAGCATGAAGCCTTGAAGTCTGTTGTGTATGCTTTTTGCCCTTTCCCATTCTTATTTTCTATTTTGAGCTTTAGTTTTTTGGGTTTCAAATTGAATTGAACTTTTTTATTGGCCAAAGTGTTCAATACTCGGGGGACTTGGGGGGAGTGTTGTGCACCTAGGACCGTGTTGTGCACCCCTCAGGATTTGTTTGTTGCTACTCTAATTCACAACTTTCGGGTTGATTTTCAATTAAGTGGCATAATCTAAAGCCTGGTTATATTGTTTTGAAAAATGATAATGTCAACGGAAGCGGGGGGCTAAGTCACCACAAACTGTGTAGTTGATGGAAACTGCACCGTTTTGGTGCCCTCGGTGCCCGCTCTAAGCATTTTCAAAAATGTAATTTTTGTGGGCCCACTTTTGGGTCCCACGCAAACGATCCGAACCGTTAAATAATTTTAAAACGATTATTAAGACGATCTAGGAGAAAATCAGACCCATTGGATATTTCTACGTTACTCATCCGTTATTTGATTTTCATTCAGAATTTAGGACCCTACCAGTTTGAAAGAACCTTCAGGAAAAGTTATAAAATTGTGGACTTGGAAAATCATTAATCTAAACCATAAGAGTCATAGGGCTCGTTGAAAAGAGTATCTAGAAAAAAAATTATCTTGTTCAGGCATCGATATGTATAAAAAAAAACTCATACTTTTAGTGTTTTGATATCTATCGATATCCGAACAAGATATTTTTTTTACTAGATACTCTTCTCGACGAGCCCTACGACTCTTATGGTTCAGATCAATGATTTTCCAAGTCCATAATTTTATAACTTTTCCTAAAGGTTCTTTCAAACTGGTAGGGTCCTAAATTCTGAATGAAAATCAAAGAATGGATGAGTAACGTAGAAATATCCAATGAGCTTGATTTTCTCCGAGATCACCTTAATAATTATTTTAAAATTATTTAATGGTTCGGATCGTTTGCGTGGGACCCAAAAGTGGGTCCCACAAAATTACATTTTTCAAAAGACTTAGAGTGGGCACCAAAACAGTGCAGTTTCCATCAACTACACAGCCTGTGGTGAAGTGTTGACATTGAAGTCACCACAGGCCCCCCGCTTCCAATGTCAACACTTTAATGCAAACAATGTTTATATCATATACAGAGTACAAATCCTTTATGCACTGAAGTTTTGGTGTTAACAAACTACCTTATTGTAAATAAAAAACGTATAAGTTTGAATTATTTAAATTAATTGTCAACTGCAAATAGAATAGCACCCACTTTTAAAAAGTCCTCAATACAGGGGTGAAAGGATGACAAGATTAAAATTAAGGGGCCATTGTTTGCCTTTTGTTGGAATTTTATTGAACTTTGACCAGACTCCAGAGTCTTCCACATTTCTCTCAATGGTGGTCTTTGATGTTATAGAGCCGGATTGGATTACCATTTATGGAAGTACTTATTGGGTGTACCCCAGAATTGAAACTTTGACCAGAGTCTTCCACTTTTCTCTCACTGGTGGTCTTTGATGTAATGATGTTATAGAGCCGGATCGGATTACCATTCATTATGCCACAAGTTTTTCAGTGCCAAGAGGGTATCCCGTGCCCGCGCGAACACATCCTACTGTTCATTTCAGTTTTGGACGGTCTAAATTTGGAGAGAGAGGGTTTCAATATGGATTATCTAATAAACTTTTAGACTACCTGGATGTAGCATTTAGTTACCATGTAGGCTCGACGGCCACGTGGTACCCAAAAAATTTCCCATTTATGGAGGATTTTATATTGGCTACTCATGGAGTATCCTGACACTGCAATGTGGTAGTCAACATAAATAAAACATTGACACCGTACTCAGGAAAAAAAAAATTATGCGGGTCACTCATTATCTCCCAATCATCAAGCGAAAGTGAATGATATTTGTTCATACTGGATGATATGTGGCTATGTAAATGGATGGAAGTACCACATAGTCAAAGGCCAAGTCGTAGTCTGAGAGCGCTGCATAATTAGTCACCAATTATGCTGGTTATCAAAGTTAAGGCTTCGTTTGGAACCTAGATTAAAAAAATAAAAGAAAATAAGAGAAGTTAAAATATTTTCCTTGCCCTCAATTGGTTTGAGAGAAAAAAAAAAAAGAGAAAATGACTAAATAGAGGATTGGGAATATTTACTATTTTCTATTTCCCTTTGCTTTCCTTGTTTATAGTTTTTTGTATTATGTGGATAAATACAGATCGAACCTTGCAATTCTTACTGATTAGAAATAGGGCATTTGGGAGTTTTTTTTTTGGGTATTTATTTTTTTATTGTGAATTGTTTGGGAGGTATTGCAAAATAAATTTTGCAACTCGATAGTGTTTGAAAGGATTGTGAACTAATTATCCTAGTGATATGATAAACATGACTATAAAGTCAGAGGTAATTCGATATTTTCATACATGAGGAAAAAATAAAGATGCAAAAGCTTCTACATAGCTTCTACTACAGTAAAAAGACGATATTTGTATTGAAAACTTAACCCAAATACCAATGTATACTATAATGTCACAAATTGAAAGAAATGTAGTACAGTAGCTTTTAACATGTATGATGTTAGCACATGATGCAGTACTTTTTAGTAGTACTAATACTTATTTTCTTTATGTAAATTGTACCTGGGGAAATTCTTCTTCTCACAAAATTTACCGTAAAAAAGGCTATGGGGGAATACATAAATAGCACTACAGTGAAAGGACAAAATATGGTTCAGGTAAAAAAAAAAAAGGACAAAATATGGCCGTTGGGAACCAGCTGTTTCAGTGAGTAGGTAACTTGTGGTTGGTGCCCGAGGTAGGCAATTAGCGCTCTCTCTCCTCGATCTCTCTCTCTAGGACCTTTTTTTTTTGCCCCTTCATCAGCCCTTCTTCTGTCTCTCTATAGGACACTCCTTTCTTCTTTTTTTTTTTGCTTAAAAAAAAAACAAAACAAAAACGCTCTCTCTAGGACAGAGGAATCTCGGAAAATATAAGGGCACCGATGCATTTGCACCGATGGTACCAGCGACACCGTTGTGGGTCCCAAACGATCGATTCGAGTCGTTCATCGTTCTCAAAATCGAATTCCGAGTGGACTCACGCGGGAATCGAGGCAATCGGACGGTTGTATGAGCTCGATCCAAAATCACCCCTATTTCGTTCAGGATCGATCGGACGGCTGAATGAGCTCGATCCACAACGGCATCACCGGTGCCGTCGGTGCGTGGTCGGTGCAAATGCATCGGTGCATATAGAAGGGTTCGAGGAATCTGTAATTTACTGTACTTGGTACTCCGTCACGTAAAAAGTTGGGCATTCAATTTATGCGTACATTTTCTCATTTAACCGGATATAGATTTTCCTATGTCATGTTTCCTGACAAGATATTTATAATGTTCTCGAGGATTGAGAATGAAACCTGGTAATATTATAGTGTAATGGATACATATATTACTTTTTTTTTTCCGATAATGGTTGTCTCGGTCAGCTTACGTATACCTAAATTATTATTCTCTCTGCCTCGGTCAAAACCAACCCATCCACACGTCCGAGGCAAGAGATTCACAAGAGTTTTGCCCAAGTGTGCATGAAAAAAGAGCTAGTGTTTGTTTTCTATGAAAGCATGTTCAAATCCCAAAAAAAATAACCTATACATTCCAATCGTTAACTTCAAGGTTTCAAAATTAGTCGAGTCACGCACAAGATGATCTGAAGATCTGGTAATCAGAAAAACATTTTTATTTAATACATTTACCTTTATATTAAGGGAAAGTCTATTACCACGCAACCCCAATGCCTAGTGGTTAATACTTGGGACTTAGGCGTTTGCTCCTCCTAAAATTTCAGGTTCGAAACATCGTAAATGCTATCAACTCCTTTGGGGCAACTCATACAGAGCTTTGCTATGACTTTAAATAGGCCCTCCGCTAGTAGACGATGTAATTGGTCATTAGTGGAGGTGGACGAATGCTGGCTCAAACACCTGGTTATAAAAAAAAAAAGTTCTATTACCACAACACTTTACATAACAATATACACAACATGTTTTACGGGCAATGTACTACTCTTTGAGTATTCGACAACGTAAACTATTTCACTCATTGTCCAATAATACAATGTCACGTAAGTATGTCATGGATATTGTGTAGGAATGTATTGTGTTGGTACTAGTATACTGTATGAATCAAAAGAGTCCAAACCCTGCCTCTTTGTGCTCGAATGAATCACCAAACAGCAGAAAAGCTGTAACGGCTACCAACAAAGTGGTCTTGTTCGTTTCTAGGCAAAGAGTAACTTTTCCCAATCCAACTTCTTTTTAACTTCTTAGAGGCCGTTTGGCCACCTCTTTATCAACTTATTGATTTTTCCTTTTTGCATTTTGGGTGTTTGGCAGCAACACCCAGAAACTACTTCTCCAGAAATCGTTTTTTCCATTTTTCCATTTAGAAGCCAGAAATCAAAAATAGGTTTGGAGGTGTTTTTTGATTTCTACTTCTCATTTTCCCTTCCAAAACACATTCTGCACATTTCTTCCAAACACTCCTCCCACATCCAAAACTCATTCTGACCAAAAGCCAAAAAACCAAAAAGCCAAAAAGTCAAAAATCAAAAGCTAAAAAGTAGGCTCCCAAACACCCCCTTTACTCTTGGACTGGTAATAGAGAGAGAGAGAGAGAGAGAGAGAGAGAGAGCAGATGATTCCTCAGCCGTTCGATCATCTGACAAAACTTCCACGCGATTGATGAACCCACCACCACCCTCTCTCCCCACCACCACCCTCTCTCTCTCTTAAATACCCCACTCCATTTCCCCTACCCATTCTCTTACTGCATTTCTTGGCTCTACTTTCTTTCACGCCTCTCCTCTCCGTTAAATCTCGAGGGTTAAAGTTGGGAGGGACTGCAGTGGGAAAGATCTATACATGGCATTGCTTGCTTTTCTGCTTTTAGCAATCTCTCTTGTATCTGCTGATGAAAGTGAGTGCCCTCTCTCCCCCACTTGTTTTCTCCTCTAATGTTGCTTTGTTTTCTTGTTTTTGCGAGTTTTATGAGGTGGGTTTTGCTTATAAAGTAGCGAAGAGCTGTGATTTGAGACATTTATCAAAGATAAATGATACCTTTAGCTGATCTTGGAAAGAAATAAGCAATCTTGACCATTTTGTTCTGGTGCTTAAGCTGATCAGTATGCATTGCAAAGACCCATCTAAGAAAATAGAGTACTTCTAAGAGTTTCTATTTGTGGACATAAAGATGTGCATATACTATTTAGATAGGCACTTCACTTTCCTATTGTTTATTATTGGTGTGGGACTGGGTGAATGCGTGTTTTATGCTTGTCCATTTGACTATTGTACTCTTTTTGACTTGAGAATACTAATATTTTTTGGCAGAAGAAGGGGGTTTGGTAGAAATCAGTCTTCATTCTTTCATCTGTCTGAAGTGTAGTAGCTTATCAAGGTTGAGATGCGGTTGTATTAGAAAAATGATACTCCTACTTTTTTTGTTACTCTAGTCTCAGTGTTTTAAATGGCGCACCGAGGCGCCTGTGAAGTGAAGTCCCACATCTCCTGGGTACTGGAGCAATATGAAATATATAAGCGTGAGGGTACCCTCACTTCCTGAGCTAGCTTTTGGGGTTGAATTCTACCAAGACCGCGTAACAATGGTCCCCTGGAGCTTAAACTGACATTTATTGGTGTGAACATTGGAACGAACCATGGCATGTGGCACGTCTGAGAGGCGATAGGCACACCTACGTTCCTATGTTCATACCGATAAATGTCTGAGATGTCCATTACTCTAATCTCAAGATTAGATGAGCAGTTACAAGAAATTCTCCCAAGAAATTAGTATCCATTTTTTCACATACAGACAGATTTGCTGAGTCCAGATTTATTTTTCTCTTCATTGCCTAGATTTGGTGATGGATGCAAAAAGGTAGGAGGATAATCTGGCCAGCTCATTTGGTCCTACCCTAAATGTTCTTGGTTTTGATAAAAGTAAAGGAGTTTAAAGGTATTAAGCAGAGTTTAAGTGTTGGGACCACATGGTGAAGACATGGTAACACACCATGCTGCATTGTGTCTAGGAGACTTTGATGCATGAATCAATAAAGAGCCAAACTCCCGGGAAGGTATGTGGAGTAGCCTATCTGCATTGTCGATTTAGTTCAGGAAAAAAGAATGAAGTGCCCAACGTTTGGGTAGGCCCAGTCATTTGATCCTGAATACTACTTCACTGGAAGTTGTAATAAGAAGGATGAAAACCTAAATCTTTGCTTCCATTTGCAGTCTTTTAGACGGAAGTTTTAGAAATTTGCAGAAACTTACAACAAATTTAAATTCTTCTTGCAGATGCATTTATCGGTGTGAACATTGGAACAGACCTCTCAGACATGCCACATCCGACACAAGTAGTAGCCCTCCTCAAAGCCCAGCAAATCCGCCACGTCCGCCTCTATAATGCTGACCGCGGCATGCTTCTCGCCCTTGCTAATACTGGCATTAAAGTCGCCATCACGATCCCCAACGAACAGCTCCTAGGAATAGGCCAATCAAACACCACCGCTGCCAACTGGGTATCCCAAAATGTCGTAGCACATTACCCAGACACCAATATCACCACCATTTGTGTCGGTTCTGAGGTCCTAACCACCCTCCCAAATGCTGCACGTATTTTAGTCAGCGCCCTCAAATTTGTCCAGTCAGCTCTAGTGGCTTCCAATTTGGATAGTCAAATCAAGGTTTCAACGCCCCTTTCATCCTCCATCATCCTTGACTCGTTCCCGCCGTCACAAGCCTTCTTTAACCGTTCTCTGAATCCAGTCATAGTCCCCATGCTCAGTTTCTTGCAAGCAACGGGTTCCTTTCTCATGCTAAATATTTATCCGTATTATGATTACATGCAATCTAATGGTGTTATTCCCTTAGATTATGCACTTTTCCGGCCACTTGCTTCAAACAAAGAAGCGGTTGATGCCAATACACTCATCCACTACACGAATGTCTTTGATGCTATGGTTGATGCGGCTTACTTTTCAATGGCTTACCTCAATTTCACTAACATTCCGGTCATAGTGAGTGAGTCCGGCTGGCCATCTAAAGGTGATTCTAGTGAACCAGATGCCACTTTAGACAATGCCAACACTTACAACAGCAATTTAATAAAACACGTGTTGAACCAAACAGGGACCCCAAAGCACCCTGGAATTTCTGTTAGTACTTACATATATGAGCTTTATAACGAGGATAACAAACCAGGGCCTTTGTCTGAGCAAAACTGGGGATTGTTTGATGCAAATGGGGAGCCCATTTACATTTTGCACCTTACCGGGTCAGGGCCGGTATTGGCAAATGATACTACGAACCAAACTTTTTGCACTGCAAAGGATGGTGCTGATGCGAAAATGCTGCAGGCGGCTTTGGATTGGGCTTGTGGGCCTGGGAAGGTGGATTGTTCACCTATTTTGCAGGGCCAACCGTGCTATGAACCTGATACTGTGGCTGCACACGCAACTTATGCTTTTGACAATTATTATCATCAAATGGGGAAGGCTCCTGGGACTTGTGATTTTAATGGGGTGGCTGCAATTACTACCTCAAATCCAAGTAAGATTAGGATGACATAGTCAGCAAAATTCTCAGCTTTCTTTTGTTTGTGCTCTTTTCCTTTGACATTTGCACGGGGAATGACTTATATGATTTTTTTTTTCTTTCTGTTATTACAATAATGCAGGTCATGATAATTGTCTATTTTCCGGAAGGTAATATTCCTTTCTTTTGCTGAACAATCCTTTTCTAGTGACTGAATGGATTTGGATCTTCTTTCTATTTCACAAACGGAATTTATATCTCCCGCTTGTCACAAAGTGGTGCAACTTACTTCAAAATACCAAAGGGAAAACAACTTTTTTGGGTGACCTAGTATCTAAAAGCCAAAACAATTGACTTTAGTTTATTTAGAAAGAAAACTGATTCTGGAACCTCTTCATGAATCAACAGTCTATAAATATATCACGTCTACATGCGTTTTTTACTTTCCGGAATAGTTTTTAGTTTGAAATAAGGAGTTCTGGTGTTCCTTTCTCAAGCCATTAATCGTGAAATGGAGAGGATTGAAATCCAATTTGACAAGTTACCTGCTTTATTCATATTGCCATTTTCTCTTGTTGCAAATAATCTACTACCAACATGTAGAAGGAAAAAAATTTGTAGCTACTAAATGAAAATTACTCACGTTTCTTGCCTTCTTGTCAATGCAGTGGTGTCAGGAATGGAACCTTCCCAAACAGCACAGCCCCGGCATTGAATTCTACCAGTTCAGGTTCTCCTTCCTTCTACTTCCATGGCTGTGGTTCAACATGTGCAGTCATTCTAGTTGGACTTCTATCATGGTTTGCGGTTTTCCTATGATTTGTACGTTAAATGGATTGTTTGCCAGTAGAGAATTTTAGGTAGATGGCAGTTTTTATTCATTATCTCTGCCTTTGGAGAACTTTGTCTGATTAATTATTCATGCCAGTTTTATCCTTGTCCCCTTGGAACTATCAATTCCAGTTTTTGCTTCCCCACCAAGAAAAGAAGAAGGTGGGAGGGGGGTTTGTTTAGTGATCTTTTCAGTAGCAAGCTGGTGATTTTGGGAAGCTGTCCGTCTATTAGTTTTGTACAAAACAAGTAGTTGAAGGGCTCGGATGTGATGTGTTTTGACGGCTTAATTATTCTTTCAAGGTTGATTTAGTATTCCTTCAGTTCCGATTTGTTGCTGATTATCGGAGAATGCTCTTTATCCATCCAATTTGGTTACATAACTGTCTCTCTTAAGCAGCTATGTGATATAGTGCAAAGGAAACCTTCATGTGAAAATGATCCTTGATCTGCATTTGTTGAGCAGGCTTGTGAATTACTGAAATCTTAGAACTATACAGAGTAGTTGTTGTTGCCTTTTGAAGCACTGAATCTCATGACAGTGTTGGAATCTGTATAAGGTGGTCAATTGAGGATTCTTCTTGCCTTTGCAAGGACTACAGAACCCAAAAAAACAAATTATGACTTTGTGAATAATTCGGGCTTGGTTTTGAAGTTGTGCGTACATTTTTGTTGGAAAACAAACACCGGTAAGTGGCAGAAATAAGCAGAATTTCACTGGTACAGCTGAAGCAGCCTGGGTTGGCTAGATATTTTGGCCTGACCGGGACTTGGGCACGGCTGTTCCTTTTCTTTTTTGTCGAAACAGTAGGTTCCGGTTGATTCCGGCAAGTATGGACCAGATTGACAACAATGTCTGTGCATTTTTACCAATTAGGCCAAGGGAAAACAACTAGAAATTATGTTCACGGAGAATCTGAGCTAAACAATACTGAATTCAGATCCGGTAAACAGGTACAAAAAGATTGACAACCGAAGGGGAAATTGATTCCTATCATACCAGTGATCGAACGCTTAGGACGTATTGTCCGCTACCGAAATGTGAGGTAGACAGGTAGTAATGAGCACAAATTATTGACACATAGAAGCCCCATATCACATATCGTTAGTCGAGCACAAATTATTGACACATAGAAGTCCCATGTCACATATCGTTAGTCCTTTATCGTGCATAATTGAGTACTATAATTATCTTTTTAGTTATTGACGTTTAATTATTAATTTTGCAGAAAAAGATGATAATTTATCCATCCCAACTATTAGAATGGAAAGTGCAAAATTGACTGCGTTGATTTAATTAATTATCGAAGAACGGCAAAGCTGCAAGAAAGGAGAGATGCACCGGATAAAATTTCCATCACCGAATGATTTGATCATGCACGAGATGTGTCCGTAATTCTATTGCCTTTGCCGATAATTGGACTTCCAAATGGAGTAATTGACTTTCCATATAAGTTTTAAAGCCCAAGATTGGTTATTCCTAGGATGGGAAATAGAACTTAACATTTTAGGAAAATTGGAACAAGCATCGATAGCTATAGATTTGTGGACTTCGGCTGGGGAATCAGAAGACTATCACCACGGCTGCGGCCGAACAAGGTCGGGTACACAAGAAGAAGAGCGAGAGAAATATTTGTAAGATTTATTTTATGGGTTCTAGCCAAATACTTGTTTTTATTTATAATAGGCTAAACTTTTAAACTTGGGTTGAGGATGAAATCTCATAAATATTATTAGTTGATTTTATGCATGTGGTTTTTCCTACTTGCATTAATTGTCTGTTGTTCTCGACTCAATTAATTAGTATGCGTGAAATTCATATATGGATTCAATCGGAATGTATGGGTTTTTTTTAGGATTTGATATCTGGATATTAATCGAATTGCCTGACTTATTAAAGTTGATAGTTAAGTACGGGGTATCCACTGTGATTTGTTTCCACGTATACAGTGGATGATTTTGGCTTAAACTTTTGAAGTAGAGGGAGAACATATTTTCGTTAAAAAGAAAATGTGTTTATCATAAAATTATCCATAGAGGTTAAGATTAGCTTCTAAAATCATTGTGTAGAATCATAGGAAAAATCATTGCATAAGATTAATTAATATATTTATGGGTGTGAATTTTGAAACCTTAGTTAGTTTTCTCATCCGTTATTCTCTATTATTTTTGTGTGCTAGTTTAATTAATCGTTTTGTCATTATTTTATTTGGTTTATAGTTTAAAAAATCAATCACAATCTTTTGTCAACTAGGTGAGGGTTAAATCAATTTAAGTTATCAAGTTTTTCCAACTAAAAACCACAAGTCCCTGTGGATTCAACCTCGCACTTGCATAACTATACAATTAATCCGATTCGTGCCCTTGTGAGTACTTTAAAATTTCACAACAGGTAGTATATATAAGAAAGCGCCTACTAGCTACTATTAACTTGACTTGTAATTTATAAACCACGTGTTTAGATTTAAGAGTTGACAGGTCATTGAGTGAGAGTCAATAAAGGGACCCATAGAAACATATAAAATTAATGACATAATAATTTTTTTTTTAAAAATTGACTGGATTTATTTTGCAAATAAATTGTGAACGTATATACTGTATACTCCTATCTTCCCATATTGGGCTTTAGTATAGACAATCAAAATTCCACACTTTCCTCCTCCTAAATAGTCTGTTGGGTTGGGATCGAGCCCGCAGCCCGCTCCAAATTCACAATATTGACCTGTTGTGCAAACCATGGGGCCCTTTGTCCCAGCTAGTTTTACGGACAAATGGTACAGTGGATACCTGTTAAAGAAAAACTTGGTTGCCCGTTGTGTATGGCCGAGCGGTGTCTAACCGCGTGTCTCGGCCGTCCAATTACTTTTAGACAATCAAGATGTGTGGTTAAACAACACGTGACCATATCCGACCGACCCCTAATTTTTTTTCCGCTATTTATCAATCGTAATAATTGGGTACTTAATTTGGACTAAACAAGGCAATTCAAATTTAGATCATCAATTGATATAGTTAATAACTGTTGGAAGGCCGAGACGTGCGGGTCAGATAATACGTGGTCATACCCGACCGGCTTCTAAATTTTTTCCTATTTATTCAATCGAAATTGGGTACTTACTACTTAATTTGGACTAAGCAAGACAGTTAAAATTCCTATTGTCAATTGATACAATTAGTAACCCTAATTTGGGAGTGATCTACTAACAAAAAATAACTTTTTTAAAAAGCCAAGACACGTTATTCTCTCATAATACATCATATAAAAAACCGTAAAAACTAACTTATCGTAATAACTACCTTAGGGCATCCTTATCAGGAGCACCAAATTTTTCACTAAATTTAACTTCAAAAACACCTTTTATAAATTAGCAAGTCACTTTATCAAAAATTCACAAAATCAGACTCTCTATTTTAACTTTACTATATTAAACTATTCCCCTCAAACCTATAAAAAAAAAAAATAATTCTCCCCAAAAAGTCACTTTCCCGCCTGGGGAGATGTTTCCAAGCTGCTCATGTGATTTGAGGGGGACCCCACCCCTCTTTAGCCAGTAACCTCCCAACACGTGTATGACCTTCCCACTTCTCCTTACCCCTCCCTCTTTCTCGTCTGACATTTATGATGCGGCATCCGAAAAAAAACAATAAAAACCTATTTGGTCCGTAAACAGTACCGCACCAAATTTGGTGCGGTACTGTAGCAAAGTTGCAAGTTTTACAAATTTGTAAAATTTTTGTTAAGTCTGTTTTTTTGGAGTTTTATTACATTCTACTCATCAAATTTAGCCATGAGTTAATTTGTTATGTCCGATGGTGATGCTCTTAGTAGAACACCCTTACTTAAAGATTAAATCTGGATCATTGATTAAACGATGGGCCTAGATTTCAACCGTGCACTCGTGCAGTAATCCGAACCCTATTCAGCCCAACCCTAACTTCCGCAGTATATAAACAAGTCGTTATCGTCATCCTCATTACGCCTCCTCAAAACATCGACCAAACCCTCCTTCTCCCTCCTTTTCTACTCCTTAACCCTAATTTCGTGTAAAATTCCCTTTCAGTTTCGTGTAAAATTCTCTTTTAGTTCCGCGTATACGATTCGGCATCTTTCTTTGATTTCTTTTGTTAAATCAAGTAGCAAAACGAAATACAAACAGATGCAAAATCAAATCGAAAAAACACTGGGAGCTTCTGGACATGCAGATTCCAATTCCCCTGGATTCCTGCATTTTCTCGTAAGCTCTACACTCTACCCATTTGTAATTGCTCACTAACTTGTTCTTGATCTATGTTTCATGTTTATGTATAAAGAAAAAAACCTTTTTATTTATATGAAGATTGGTGATTTTGTTGGGGGTGCTCGATGATGATTGATTTGCTTTAACCACACCGAAGAGAGGGTTGAAGGGATTGAGTTTTAGCCCTCTTGGATTTAATCCAAAAAGGAGGGGCTTATACTTCCACTTGTGGAGTGCTTGATGGTGTTTGATGACTTTTCTCTCTAACAGTGTGAGAGATCTCCATCTCTCTATCTTTTAGAGAGAAGATGAAGGCATTGTTTATCACTTTACAAGTAGGGTTTCCTTCCTTTTTGGCTTAAATCTTTGAGAGGGTTGGCTCTTCCCCCAGCTTTCTTATGTGGAAAACTTTGGCCTTTGACTGAGAGCACTGTACCCTTTGTTTGGATCTATGTTTTGCAGTGACATATGATTTGGGGATAATTATTTTCGATATTTTTTGTGTTTGGATTTGATTCTGGAAAACACGTTATTTTCAATTAGAAGTGATTTTCATATTTCAGTTTTCTTCAAACACTGTAAATTCCTATTTTGTATTTATAGGATATAGTTATCAATGACTGGTTTTTATCACAATTCAAGTGGTAAGTGGGAGTTAATCATCCAACTAATGCTTGATAAAGACAAGGAAGTATTGCGTGAATATCTCTTTCAAAGTCTGAAACAGTGGCCAAAAGAAGTTTTTAATTTTGGAGTTCATCTTCTTGCTTTTACAATATTCAAAAGAAATTTGAACGTTAGATGGCATTTGAAAATCTAGGCACACATTTGTGTGCAGGAATCTATCCCCGTTGGTAGTAAGTCTATAAGGATTATAGTTGGTAGAGGACTTAGGACTATAGTTTTGGACAACTATTTCTAAGTGTGTCAATGAATTTGTAGAGCTAAGAAGAGTGAGGAATCATTTGATGAACAAAATGGAAGGATTACCAAGATAATTAGGTTGCAAAGCATCATATTAAATTAATGAATTTTGACCAAAGACATTTTGGAGATGATCTAATTTCACCCTGAGAATTATATAGAGCCTTTTAAGCTAAAAAGGAGGTTGTAACACTTCTACTTCAGTGCTTGGTGCCTGGTGGTGTTTGGTAACTCTTCTTTCTATGAGTATAGAAGATATGCATCTCTCTTTGTCATAGAAAGAAGTTGCATTGTTTGGCACCTCACTAGTAGAGTTCCTTGCAAAATTTGGCTTAAATATTTGAGAGGGTCTTCTTCTCAATGCTCTCATGTAGAAAGCTTTGGCCTTTTTTTTTTTAATCATGGCCTTTTTATCACAGTTATTATTTTTAGGTTTTAGTTTTTTGGCAGAAGTTGTAGAGGACTCCATGAGCTTCAACTTAGGAACATGAATTACCTAAAAATATTGCGTTTGACCAAATTATTACTATTCAGAGTTTCAGTCTGAATTTGTAGGCTTTGCCGCCATTGGAGTACCAACCAAAAGGTCAAATTATTACTATTTTAGCCACTTTTTTCTTGTCAGTTACTTTGCTTACTTGGAGTTTTGTCTTCTGGAATTAGTGGAAAAGAATCTGAATGTAAAATTTGAGTACTTCACTTTTGAGAGTTAGTAGGAAAGTATGTAGGTAAGACAACGTTCGGTTTGGGTTTTGAAAACCAGTTTTTACTCTCTTGTGGGGTCCCCCCGTGGCAGCCCTCTATTTTTTCTTTCATCTACATTTTTAGAAATACTACTTTAATGCATACCTTATGCGAGATGGGTTCGCGGATACATTTTGCACAAGATATGCACTAGAGTAGTATTTCTAAAAATGTAGATGAGAGAGAAAATGGCAAGCTGCCATGTGGGGCCCCACGGGAAAAAGTAAAAACGGGTTTTGAAAACCCAAATCAAACGAGGTCTCTTGTGGTGTTGGAAGTGAAGAATGGGTTGGAGATTTTTTCCGGGGATGAATGAAAGAGCGGTGTTGAAAGTAAGTGTTATTTGCTGATGTTTTCCTCTACGGCCTCACTGATTCGTATTATTGATTCATTGGATCAGTAGCAAGGAGGTCATTGGGATAACAATTGGTAGTGAGTGGCACAATAGTGAAGTTGGTTGTTTGGTTATAGGTAGAGATTTGTAGGGTTTTGTATAAAAATGCTTGTCAACATTCATAGGAGTCCAATCACCTTCTCACAAGAGAGGCCATCAAACAGGCCCTTAAAGACTTGTGTGACTCTTTTCTTTTGGGGAGTATTGGATTTAAGAACTTTCCAGGTAGTAGTGTCTAGGAATGAACCATTATTATGTGGGAAATGCACTCTTAGACTTTCTTGGATTGCAGTTCCGCAAGGAAAATTATCATGCTAGCCAGCTAGGTATACGCCTAAGTTGCATACACACTTACACACGCACTCACATCGAATTTTAACTTTGATGTGAGTGTTTGTGCAAAAGTGTGTGTAACTGTGCATATAAGTAGCATACTCTCTCCAAATAGGAGTGAACCTTCGGTGCATTTTCTTGGATTATGTTTTGTGGACCACAATCCAGAAAGAAAACAATCATGCTAGGGACTCACACAAGTTGCACGCATTTGCACATGCACTCATATTAAAGTTTGTGACTTTGATGTGAGTGTTTGTGTAAGTGTGTGTGCAACTTGTGGGTGGAAGTAGCATGGTTTCTCAAAGCAAGGTATTTGGACGTGTCCCAAGTGTTGTGGAGAATATTGAGCATTGCCTGGCAAATTGGATCTACAAGCATGTGGGACTGCCTCGGTACTTGGTTAGAAATTTTGTGACCCCATTGTTTTACGTATCTCGTGACCTTGTCCTATGAGGAAATCATCCTAGGATGTCAGTTTGATGCAGCAGATCTTTAGTCCAAACAACATTCATTGGCTAGATTTGCAGCTTTCTGTATCAACCTTCGAAGATCTTGGAAGTGGATTTTTGGAACACTACCTAGTGCAAAAGCTGGCTTCTGGTTATGTATCTTGTTCTGTTCAAGGGGGGCTGTAAATACTCTTTGTTCCATTTTCGGCTGCCAATATTTACTTTTGAATTTTGATGATTGTCTTTGATTGTAAATATTTAGCGGGAGAATAGAATACATGTATCGTTGGGAGAATAGAATACATGTATCGTTGGGTTTCTGTATTTTGAAGCAGATTTGCTAAAATTATTCTGGAAACTGCTGTCCATCTTAGTTAACTTACTAGTTGCCCAAAGGCCAGTGCAGAAGACTTCGTAGTTTATTCTCTGAAATAGACAGTTGATTGTCCAAATTCTGGTCCAAGAGCCTCGCCTTGAAGCTGGTGATTGTAGATTGAGCTATCGTACCTCCCCGGATAAGATGAGGTACACTCAAGGACCAACCATTATTCACTGGTTTTTGCCCAATCTTTGCCCCGCTCTGGAGTTGGGGATACCATTTCTTCTTCATGACACCATCTTAGTTTAATGGCTTTGGATTTGAAAGGAACTGATCGACTGCGATCTTGATCTTGGTCGACAACTAAGGTCTGGCTAGCTCGATCTTGGCCGG
Organism: Vaccinium darrowii; assembly: GCA_020921065.1. NCBI lineage: Eukaryota > Viridiplantae > Streptophyta > Magnoliopsida > Ericales > Ericaceae > Vaccinium > Vaccinium darrowii. The sequence continues at coordinate 2,365,009 of CM037158.1, read as the reverse complement.
TGAGCAAGGTACAGCAGCTCGATCAACGGCGCTGTCTGAGTTTAATGGCTTCCATGGCTGAAGCTATGTGTTTCTGTTCGTATGTTCCAACAATGAAACACATTGCGATAAACACTGTAGCACTCTCGACGTCTTTTTACTCGGTTGGACGAACGACACTGCCTGAGGTCGTAGGGTTAAGATTGTGAGTTTGGAAAACCATAGCACCCCGGTGTACTTTGTTGACAACGTTTGTCCGATGATGTTTTAGTTTCGGCGTGAGTGCGAAAGGAACAAGTTTGGAAACTTCCAACGAATGAATCAAGAATAAAAGAGCCATCTCAGTTGAACAAAGAATTTGAAACGTTTGGCCCCGTAGACATTTCAGGAGTTCATTATTCTGTAAACCTTAACACCAAGCCATTCCGCTACCATGAAGGAGTCAAACTAGAATTAAACAATTGAAAAGAAGAACAAGAAATTTAAACAGGACAATAATGCAGCGAATTGCCGAATTTCCTTTGGGTTTGACAGCAGCGTGAAGTTTATGATTCGACTTCTATGAACAAGTGGTTGACCTCCGTATTAATTTAACAAACACTAATATATCATATTGTTTGGTAAAAAACAAACCCGCCTATTTATAAAGAATTTAGTTGCCCACCAGACTCGGTTGAATTTTGATTGAGTCAAACACGAGCTTGAGAGCATCAATATCAGGGGTATCAAATCCCTTGAAAGTTAAATTTGATGAGTGAAATGCAACAAAAACCACCAAAATCAGACTTAACAAATATTTTGCAAATTTATTAAACTTGTAGCAAAGCTACAGTCGCGCATCAACTTTCTTACTGCTCACCCCCTAAAGCTACAGCAAAGCTACGTTTATTGGATTTGCACAACTCCCCAGCCGGGAGAAGTACTTCTCTGACACAAAACTCCTCCCCAGGCGGGGAGCAAAGCTACGTTTATTGATTTTTTTTTTTAATTTATATATAGATCTGAGGAGAATAGTTTAATATAGTAAAGTTAGGATAGAGAGTCTGATTTTGAGAATTTTTGAAAAGTGACTTGCTAAATTTATAAAAGGTATTTTTGATGTTAAATTTGATGTAAAATTTGGTGCTCCTAATGAGAATGCTCTGAGTAACTTGATTTATTATGCATTTCAAGTGGTAGATTTTCTAATTTTTTTTAAAGGCTAAAGAACAATAGAAAGTGTTCAAGCAGTTTTGACAACCATTCTAATTTAGGGGATAAGGAAGACGGTTAATAAGAGTTGAACTCCCAACCAAGCGGACGATGGAGTGCTCCCTTCTAGTATTTTTTGTTCAAAAGCTGTTTGCAATTCCGTTTGTTATAGGCTCCGCTTGTCAATAAACGAATCGAATTTGCGCTTGAGTTTTAAGCTCTAAACGAGCCGTGTTCAAGTTAGTTGTAACTTGGGTCGTATAATAAATGAATCGAACTCGAACATTCAACAACAAATGAGCCAAGCTTGAGCTTGATTACTTGGCCTCGAGGCGAGCTTGAGATCAAAGACATCAAAGCTCGGCTCAGCTCATGTGCAACCATAAGCGTGCTTAATGACTTGCTGCTATAACGGGTGATTTTTTTTTTTTTTTTTTAGAATCTTGCCTACCAAGGTTCGATCCAGTGACCTGATGGTTAAGAGGAAGACTCCTAACCAACAGGCTACGGAACATCTTCGTAAAACGGTGAAATTGATCCCTAAGAAGTAATCAAAATGATCAAAAAAGTGTCCTGAGATATGAGTACTATTCCATCGTATGATCTTGGTTCACCGCTACTTTATACCTCAACACTTTTATCGATCACACATTATGCCTTAATATTTTTATTGACCACACGTTATACTGGATTCCCTGGCACGTGAATTAAAAAATAAATAACATAAAGAAACATTTGCTAAAATCTTCGGACCTATTAATTCATTCAAAATTCCCACCTTGGCTTAAATACTGTGAATATTCCAGCAGCTCCCGAGTCTCTCTCTTGCACTCTTTCTCTCTGCCACGACCACCTCCCGCACACCGCATCACCACCACCCACCACCGTCTTCCCCACGCGATATCATTTCGCCAGCATAAGTAACACGCTCACAATTCATTACTCCATACACGCATGCGTGCATATACCCCTTCTACAAATTGCTACAGCAAATGACCTCCCTTTCCTCCTCTCTCTCCACACTCCTCTCTCTCTAAAACTAAAATCCTCCAACAGCTACAAAACCACATGTCAGTGTCGTGTGGCGTAGAGTGCGTGGTGGTACTAGGTTGCCTGCGGTGGGCGTGGAAGCGGTGCACCTACGTCGGCTCATACGACAGCGCCTCGTGGCCGCCCGCCACCGCCGACGAGTTCGAACCTATACCCCGTATTTGCCGCATAATCCTCGCCGTCTACGAAGAGGACCTGCGAAATCCCCAGTTTGCCCCCAAAGGCGGGTACAAGCTTAATCCTGACTGGGTCGTCAAGCGCGTGACGTACGAGCAGACTCAGGGGAACGCGCCGCCGTATTTGATTTACGTTGATCACGACCACCGTGAGATCGTAGTTGCTATACGTGGGCTTAATTTGGTGAAAGAAAGCGATTATAAGCTCTTGCTTGACAACCGATTAGGTAATAAAAATAATCCTTTTCGGCTTTTTTTTTTAAAATGAGAATTTATTGTATTAAGGTTTCGGCTAATCACGGCTCAATACTATTTTCAGAATTATTTCCTGCTTTTTTTTTTGTTTTTGGGGTGGAGTCTTTCATAGCAAAAATCCTATGCGTAAAGAACCTTACCGAATCATACGCAGAACGCCATATAACGAATGTGGATACTGCAAAAACATGAAGTCGTGTTTCGCATTTTTTAAAAAACATTCACATTCTGTATATGATTCAGCTGTAGTGAGAACAGAAGATTTTTCTATGGATAAAAAGAATATTTGAGAGAGAATTTCCGAAAGTTGGACAGAGTCGTACCTTCTCCCAGGATTGAAACTGATTATTCAACGTTCCTATATATGTGGGGTGTATTTCGGACCGGTAGTGTCCCTTTTTGTTCAATATATCTGGGTTGATTTTCTCGTCAAAAAATATATGTGGGGTGTAGAGGCCCTGATCCAATGTGTCTAGAGCACTTGAGCAGTGAAGTTCGCAAGATATATCATAATCGGGGCTGAAGCTGAACTAGGGGTGCACATACACCGGGCTGGGTCGGGCTTATACTAGATAATAACGAGACTAGTGCATTCTTAAGCCCGGCCCATTTATAATCGGGCTTCATTTGATTTGTTCAAACCCAACCCAAATAAAGTTTTAATTTCCCAAACCCGTCCAAAAAACCCATTTATCTTACTAAAGCATAGTATTATAAACATAAATTAATCAATCAGAACGATCACAATTATAATTCACAATCGTAATAATATATTTAAAGTTCTAAGTTGTTACAAAAATATTAAAAACATACCTATAAATTAAAGTGCAATTAAATATTCAAAAAGTTGGAACTCTTCGATATCCATCAATTTTTATACATAGTATTTAAATAAGAATATTATTTAAATCGGGCCGGGCCGGGCTTCAAAGAAGTTTCCCAAACCCAGTCCATTTAGTAAACGGACTTAAAATCTCAACCCAGCCGGGCCCTATGGCTTGAATATTTATCCCAAACCCTAGAAAAATCGGGCTAGGTTGGGGGCGGGTTGGGCGGGCTACCGGGCTGGTGTGCACCCCTAGGCTGAACTAGTGTATTTTGACGGTGATAACAAAAATTAAATTTTGTATTTGTGTATTTCAACGGTGATAACAAAAATTACATTTTGTATTTTTTATATTGCTACTCGATAGATCTACGTTTTTGTATATGTATGTAACCATTGTTTTATTTAAAACACGTGACCAAAAAATTGTTGATAACTTACCATTATATTTATTGTAAGAAAAATTTTCCATTCGGAAGGATTTGTAGGGGCCAATCTTATAGAACTTTTCTAAATTAACTAAAAAAACTAATACAAAAGGTAATGTTTGGAGTAGTGCAGGGATCTGGGGCCCTCCCGACACCCCCTCCCGTCTGCCCTTGCCTTGGAGTAGGGCTGCAAACGAACAACTTGAGGCTCGGCTTGGTTCAACTCATTTAGTAATTGAGCCAGAGCTTTGAACTTGGCTCGACTCTTTTGCACCCCTACCCTAGAGCATTTCAATCCGCTTTTAAAAGTAATACTTTCATGAAACGTGACACGTTGCGCCGCACTGACGTCACCGCTTTATTTGCGTTCGGCCTTGCGTGTGCCGAGGCAGGACAGAAGCCGAACTGGTAGTGCTGAGTGGTTAGCCAACTGGGTCTTATGTCTCATATCCAACACATGCAGCCAAACGATCCAATGACATCACGTCCGCGTACTACATGATGTCACTACTTTCAAGGTTCTAAAACTGGCTAGGAGCTCTCAGGGTGGCTGGGTACCTTCTAGCTTCCAGGCCGAGTACTTGGCGCTTAGTTGTGGCTTAGTCGGGCCAGTCGGCGAGGGGCCTTCTAATGCCTAGGTGGTGAGTATTCGGCCGTTGAGACCTTCTTTTCGTACACGCACTACTTGATAAAATTCTCTCTCATATTGGACTGCGATACCATCTTGCTTCAAACATTTCATCTGGAACTCTTCTCTTAGTTCTCTATGTAAGAGGATGAGAGTTGTGTTGGAATTCCAGAGAATTCAGTGTGAATGAATTTGATCACATGGGCTGCCGTGACCGCCATTCATCCATGGTGGGCTGCCCAATTTTTGCCCATTTCACACTAGAAGTTTCTGCCGTGGCTGCCACTCCTCTTTGGTGGGCTGACTAATAGTCTCCCGTTCACACCAGGAGTTTCTCCTATATATATAGGCCACTCCTCATTGTGTTTGCATCCAAGAGAATCCAACAATCATCAGAAACTAAGAATTTCATTTTGAGTCAGGAAGAGAGACAGGCGCTAGATAGTTCGCCAAGGCGGTCGACGGTGGTGTTTCGTCGGTTCGTGGTTTAGCCGTTTTATCCTGGGAGGAAGACGCCGGCAGAGTCTACAACACCCTAAGATTATATCAAAACGATTGGAGTCTCTGGTGAAAGTATGAAAGCAATCTTTGTTTGATTGCTCGGGAAGGGAAAGAAAAAAAAAATAAAAAATAAAAATACCGAGAATCAAGTTTTGATTCTTGGATCTGTAAAGAAGGCTACCTGCTGGTTTCCAAACCTGTTGAGCTTCGGCTTTGTCGGTCATACGTGGCTTGACATGAGATCTTGATAATCTCGACGGCTACGGCCTTAGGCTGTCGTGCGCGGCAGGCCTCCGTTTAGAAAACGGTGCGGAGAACGGATCTCCAAGGTGCACACTTCGGGTGCCGGAGAAGAGCCGAAAGGCTCTGATAATTATTTCTTTCGCGTCTCTGGTTCTTCCCCTCTCTCTAGCCGAGAGAAGAAGCAGAAGGAGGAAGAAAGGAGGATGTCAGAGACGAAATGGAGTAATCTAAAGGTTTTTTATTTTAAGGAAAAACAGAAAGAGGAGACAAGAGTCTCTGCTTTTCTTAAAGGTTTCAACAAAGTTTTTTCCTTTTCCTAAAGTTTCTGGAAAGAAAACAGTAGTTTTGTTTTTATTTATATCCACCTTTGTAAACTTTCGGTAGAATAATTGTATGTGATATTGTGATGTCATGCATGACATCAGGGAAGGAAATTATCCGGTGTGGTCAACACCTGGAACGTACGGTGCAACCGTACGTATGTACAAATAGTAACCGTATACGTGAACAGTATTATACGGGTGAATAGTACCGTATTCGTGAATAGTGTCGTATTCATGAATAGTACTTTTGAAAGCGCATAGAACGCGTTGCCCTCAGGACCGCGCTGGGGGGGAGGAACAGTCACTGGGAGTACCAGGATGTGTGTAACGGATATTAGCAGGATACCCTTTATAAGAATAGGCCGAGCGGGGTATAGCAGGATACCCTTTATAAGAAGGTCACCTATGTAAGTATGAAGTGGGGCCGCTTCTTTGAGAATCGTGGCGAAATTGTCGAGAAAATACTTGCAGAA